>CAUYPK010096565.1:0-60912 GCA_963574355.1 Loris lydekkerianus
TTTCACATGAAGGCTATAACCCAACTATACCACAAGACTATGAGGAAAGGACCAAGGAAGGGGAAGGGAGGGGGGAGGTTTGGGTGGAGGGAGGGTAATGGGTTGGGCCACATCTATGGTGCATATTTTTATCTATAATAAAATAAATAAATAAATAAATAAATAAAACAATCACAAGGAAAATGTATAGTGTTCTTAATTCTTTGTTGGTTGTGTGCTAAATACTTTAATTCTCAAAAACCTCTGTGGAAAGATGCAAAGATGCAAACAAAAGTGATGCAAAGCATATTTGACATGACTTAAGGGAAGATACACAGCTAAGAGTGAAACCCTTACAGTTTATTCCGAAGTCTGTGTCCTAACTATACATTGCTCTAAATTCCTGCTAAAAATTATACCAATCCTCATTGCAACATTTACTAAATATACTTACATGGAGATATTTACTTATAACTAAAAAACTGAAATATATTTTTTCTACAAAACTGAAAACTAAATTTTACATATATTATTATACCTACATACTTATATAATCTATGGATGAATAAAATTAATTGCCTCAATAAACTGAGAATGTCTCTCTCTATATCAATCTTGCTGTAATGATAAGCATACTATTAAAAAGTATGACTGGTTTGCTTTCACTATGAAAAAATATAATTTTGAGTAATAGTGTTACATAAGTTAAGACTCACAGAATCACTACACAGAAAAATAAAAATTTATTGATTCAAAAATATCTATCATTTGCTAGGGATTTGTTTTACAAAAAAAATTACATTTTAGGTTATTTCCATATTTGCATCCATTTACAAGCACTCTTACAAAATGTATGGATCAGACATCAAAAGATAGGATCAAACCAGGGTCAGCAAATCCTGAAAATCATTTTCATAAATGCCTGTCAGCAAGCATACATAAAAAGTACAGGATCATCTCCTGGATCTTGATAGGACACCATCTACAACACAGTCTCCCTTTCAACACAGCTTGCACCTCTGACCTCATGTTGCAAAACCCAACACGTGCTGACCACAGCAGAGGCAAAGGCAGGGTGGAAGCAGAGTGGAACTGTGCGAGGTACAAATGCATCATCATCTGCTGAGCACCCATCTGCCAGGAAAGCGCAAGTGGTTGCACACAATATATTCTCCTGCACAAATTCTTTGCTTTTCCTTTCCCTTGTCATCGAAATTCTCTTTATTTCAGTAAACTGACTTTACATTCACATATAGAAAATGATCTAGTTACTATTTAAGATAACATATCCAACTTTTACTAAAGGAGGCAAAGGACTCCTACACCAGTACCACGCGCAAATGTGTACCAGTGCACCAGTACCACATGTGCAAATATGTATGTACACATGCACACGCACACACACACACACACACACACACATGCAGTACACAGGCACTGAAAAGGCTAGCTAGGGAAAATGTTTGTAGCTAGAATGGGTTTTGCTTATTTGTGATTTTTAAATTTAACTCTTATGAATTGGTAGTGAGTCACAGAGAAGTTAGAAAGCTTCTTTCCCTTCCTACAAGCACATCCCTCTGTACCCAGTACAAGCTCATGCTACCTGTGTATATTACCCCAGACTCATGGCTACTGTGAATTGTATTATGACTGACTCCTTGATCTAAACCGGCAATTCAGATTCTCTTTCCTAGTAATTTAGACTTAGGATTCAGAGACACTGAACAAATGGCAAGAAGTTTATTTGTTCCAAAATATAAGATACATGTTTATGTACTTTCATACAACCATATTTCACTAGGTAAACAGAGTGACAGAGAAAGTTATTCCACAAAATCAATATCACAAGAAGAGATAAAAGAGAGTAAATTCCTAACCAGTTTCCATATTTTAACTGAACCTCTGGTTGTGGCCTGGCTTCATTCCTATGCTTGACTTTTGTGAGATAACTCCAACATACAATTAACAAAGTCATCCTATCCTTAAGCTGTCTACGGTTATTTCAGTTATGCACAAAGGGTCATAAAATATGCATCACTTTAAAAGGATAGGTGTTAAAGGTCACTGTTTTGAGTCCATAACACATTTTTAAAACCCTGCAGGAAAATTCTCTGGCTTGGGGCTATCACTTTACTCCTAGGCCACTAGGCAATGCCTTGAGGACAGGCTCCTTAACCTCACAGAATACAGAAAGTTTCTGATGTTTTATATGGAGGAAATAAGACAAAAATTTATGATTAATGTAAATAGAAACTGTCAATGTAAGATACTGAATAAACAAATATACTTGGATAAAACATACCTTCCTTGGGAATTGGACAACATTGGCATTTCACCATATGCCTTTTGCTGCTTCCTGAGAACCAATCAGTTGCACTTGATTTCTCATCCTTAGAACAGATGTTTCAGAAGCTGAGCAAAACCTGGGAATCCAAGGCATAGAAGAAGTCACCATGTTAGGATGAAAAGAGAACGCACTTTGAGCTAGAAAGTTCTAGCTTCTAAACCCACCTCCTCTATTAACTACCTGCATGATGCACAGAGTGTGATAATTCCATTATCTGTCACGCACATTTGATAACTTGTAGGTTTGAGTAGGTTATCCTGCTAAAACACACTCAACTCAATAAGCCTGGGCAAAAGGTCTTCAGACATTATTGTTCCCTAACATACTGTTCTCATAGACCCTAGTGGTCTTTTGGTGGTATTAGCATCAATGATGAGGAAACATTTTGTTCATTTCAGAATTACCATCTTTAATCATCTGGGAAATGCAAATCAAAACCACCCTGAGATATGACCTAACCCCACTAAGATCAGCCCACATCACAAAGCCCCAAAGTTGCAGATACTTTGAAGGATGTAGAGAAAGGGGAGCAGTTTTACATTGCTGGGGGGACTGCAAACTAAGACAACCTCTTTGGAAAGAAGTATAAGCCAGGTATGGTGGCTCACACCTGTAATCCCAGCACTTTGGAGGCTGAGAGGAGTGTATTGCCTGAGTTCATCGGTTCAAGACCAGCCTGAGCAAGAGAGAGACCCCCATCTCTAAAAAATAGCTGGGGGTTGTGGCTGGTACCTGAAGTCCAGCTACTTGGGAGGCTGAGGTAGAAAAATCACTTGAGCCCAAGAGTTTGAGGTTGCTGTGAGCTAAGACATCATGGCCCTCTATCAAGGGTGACCAAAGTGAGACTCTGTCTCAAAACCAACAAACAAAAGAAACCAACAGTGAAGTATGGAGAATCCTTACAAAACTCAAATTAGACCTCCCGTTTGATCCTGCAATCCC
The DNA here is from genome assembly GCA_963574355.1 of Loris lydekkerianus. Taxonomy (NCBI): domain Eukaryota; kingdom Metazoa; phylum Chordata; class Mammalia; order Primates; family Lorisidae; genus Loris; species Loris lydekkerianus. The sequence continues at coordinate 3,269 of CAUYPK010096565.1, forward strand.
GTTAGTAGACATTTACCCAGAAGAAAAAAAAAATCATTTTATCATAAAGACATATGCACTAGATTGTTTATCACAGCTCAATTTACAATAGCCGAGATGTGGAAACAATGCCCGTCAACTCGGGAATGGATTAACAATCTTGTGTCATATATCTACCATGGAATACTATTCAACCATAAAAAGATGCTGATTTCACATCTTTTGTATTAACCTGGGTGGAGTTGGAACATTCTTCTTAGTAAAGGATCACAAGAATGGAAATGCAGATATCCAAGTACTCATTACTAATAGGAAGCCAGTAGATGGTCTAATTCGTGGCCACGTAGGAGAAAAACTCACTTCAATTCAAGTTGTGGGGGGGGCAGTGAGAGAGGGGGTTGGGGGGTTTCCCACAGAATGGGTACAAGGTAAGGGTGTATGACACACCTTTATGATGCAGCACATAACCACAAGAGGGACTCTACCTAAGCAATGCATGTTTTGTGATTTGGCTGTTTGTACCCTAACTTTAACCTGAAATTTTTAAAAATAAATAAATTGAGCCACTTTTCTGTAGTGTGCTGGCTGGATCCAAGGGATGATTAGGCTAGTTTCATACCTATTTGGTACCTTTCTATCTAGATCCTTTTAGTAAATCTGGCCTAAATCTGTCATAATCATGAGTGTTATAAGGACCCCTCACATCTTACTCCACTGTCCAAATATTTTGGTAACCCAATTGAAGACGAATCCAAGTTCCCTTCAACATGGCTGCTGGGCTCTATATGTAACAATAGATATATGCCTGGGTAGCATTTTTAGCATTCTGTATCATTTAAAAAGAACTAAGATGTTTCCTGAAGATTATATGGCAGTTAGGAAACAGTATTTCCCAGAGCACACAGATGACATTGCAGATAAGGAGACACTCATTTCTGACCATGAACAGGGAGGGTTGACGCGGTAACTCAGAGGCTGCAGGAGCCGGCTGTGGGGCTTGGAAGAAAACAAAACTAATCATCACAGAGTTCATGATGTGTGGAATTAAACCACAGCCCACTATCTTCACTACAAATGCTCACAGTGATCAGTCTGTGTTCCTAGCACTTCTTCTTTGAGGGATGACCTACCAAGGCATAATTCTGTAGACGTGGTTGTGCAACTCACCTCCTGTGGGTGCTTCTCCCTCACATTTTCTGAATTAATTCATTAGTTAAGTAATTTACAAAGACATTTTATTCAAATTTTTCCCAAAAATATTTTTCTCAGAGGGGCTTTTCATGAATACCCCATTAAAAACTATCAGTTTCTTATTGTCTTTTCCATTACTCTGCTGTACTTTTCTTGATAGTGTTTTACTCAGTTTAAGTATATTCATTATCTTGCTATTTGTATATTGCTTTTCTTCCCCCACTAAAATTCAAACTGAATAATTGTAACTACTCTACCTTACTCACCACTGTGTGTGCCAGCACCCACAACACTGGCTAGCACCATTAGCAACTAAATTAATCTTTATTAATAAAATGTAATAAAGGGGCTGGTTAGAAATATTGAAGTCACTCTGTGAAGAAATGTGCATTCTTTCAACTTTTAACTATAAACATAGATCAAATCCGCCGCCTTCTGATACTGTCTTTTTGTATAAATGTTATTTCCTTGGGGAGACCTAGCAGAGTGGGAGCTTAGTCGGCCCCATTGCTTCCTACTCTTCTTCTTGCCTTCATATGAGTCACGGAACCGTCTCTTTTCCAATGTCAGTCGAAATCCCTATTACTTTCCCATTTTTGTCAATCTTGCATTTTACTTGTGGCCAATATTTTTAAAGCACATGGATATCCTGATTTACGCTAAATTTGTTTTACTTTTCTTTTCGTTGTTGTTGCACACTTACATCTGTCCCTCCAAAAATGTGGACGATGTGACTCACTCGTGATGTGTCTTCTCCTGATACTTTATAACAATAAGGATATATCTATATATGAGAAGGAATTTACTCTCAGCTTCTTTCGCCAGCATTCCCACACAAGGTAACAGAGATTAAGTGTATGTGTTTAGAGCCAGATTGACACACATCAATAGATCATTACTTACTATTTCTGTACCACATTTTTTTCTTCGCTAAAATATGATGGTGGGAGCTGCTGGCTCATTGGGATATTCTCATAGCTAACAATTACTCATGTCCACTTCTTCTTGCACTGGGAGTAAACATATGCTGACGGAACGCCTGAGCACAGCAACTAACAATTACAACCATTTATGCGTTATTTTCTTTACGGGTGTGTGTGTGTGTGTGTGTGTGTGTATACATCCTTGACCTTTGTGAAAATAGAACCTTTATGTTTTTCATTGGTGTATTTCTAAAGCCCACTCCCTAAGGAATGCTTAGGCAAGCATACTACATGTTGAACATTTATATTCATTCTTTAATTCTTTCCATAAATATTCCTTGATTCTCTGCCATGTGTAAGTATTGTGATAGACTCTGGAGATAACCCTTTAAAGGAATAGAGATGCCTCAAGGAGCATGGATTATTATGAAGTGAATTTTGTCCACCCCAAATTCCAATGTTGAAGCCCTAACCCCCTTTGTTACTGTATTAGAAGACACAGTTGTTATAAAGGTAAGGTTGAATGGGGTCATAAAGGCAGGTCCCTGATCTGACTAGTATTTTTACAAAAAGTGAAAGAGATGCTGATATCTCTGCAGTAAAAAAAACAGGTAAGGACACAGTGAGGAGATTGCCATCTACAAGCCAAAAAATGGGGCTGCGGTAGAAGAAGCCCTGCAAGCACCACATTGATCTTGGAGTTCCATCTTGCAGAAATATGGAAAAAAAGTAAAATAAATTTCTATTGTTTAAGGTCCCTAGTCTGCGGCATTTTGTTTTTCAGTCTTAGCAAACTGGTACATGGGTGATTACAGAGAGATGAAATGTAGGACAGAATCCAGACCTGGTAGCCTGTGGAATGTGTTGAGAATTCTGGGTATCCTTCAAATCATCATAATGTGCAACCATAAGAAAGTTAAAAAGGTGACATGATAATTTTTGTGGTTTGGAACGACTATTCTGAAAGACTGACTACAAGATACTGTTGTGAGTAAGAAGGATGCAGAGACCAATGCGATTGTCTAAGTAAAAGAGATGAAGGATTTTCAATTACTTTTAGCCAGTAAATGACAAACAACAAATGAGCTTCTTTCAAGTATTTATTTTTCTAAAACCAACTTTTAGAACTTAACATAGACTCAATAAATTAATTTTATAAACATTACTAGAATAGTAATTTGTGGGAGTACTTAAGGGAAGGGTCATTTCTTGATGTGCTTGCATTGTTAATAATAATGACTTAATAAGGTTAAAACTAATATTCAATTATTAGTTGTAAGTAGGTTAGAAATTGAATTAAGAAAATGTTTACAGATGATGGACAAAAGGAAACAGAAACGGGAGAGGGGAGAGAAGTGGATCAGAGGAAGTCTAAGCCCCTTTAAAACTTAAGAAACTATCTTGCTAAAACTTCACCCCTCCCCTAGGGCTTCCGCTGCAGAGGTCACTGAGCAGGCAAGGGAGAGGGAGTGCTTTTGTGGAGTCAGGGAATGCAGAATGTTTAACTCTAGGTAAAGACAGCAAGAGTTGCTCCAGACTAGATAAGGAAAAATATTTCCTTTCTTCTGTCACCTTACTATGGTCAGAAGCCTCTGTGTATCTGAGCACAAGGCTTCTTGAGTATTAATTGTCACTCCTGTAATTTGTGTGCGTGGCCTAATTGGGGTCTTCTTGAGCATCCTGCTCCTGGACTGTGTTCTTTGTCCCATGTTCTATTTGTATTAAGAGCTTAAAAACCTTAGAGCAATAATAGTAAAACGTACATCAGTCCACTTAATGTAGTTAAAGAAATAGTTTAGTTAGAAAACGCAGGCATAGCAAGAACTAATAACATAATTGTTTGCCTTTCTCTCCTGAGATTGATGATTAAAATAATGGTGTACAAAAGAACATGGAGCTAGCATGGAGCACGGGCTGCTTGCTGAGCCTCAGGAAAGCAGGCAAGCTGTCTCCTGACCCAGCTTTAAAAAGCTTTCTCTTGTGTGCTCTCTTTTCCTTTTTCCCTCTTCCTCTCATCTCCCTTAGCCACTGGGAGGGAACTCACCGCACAGTGTGAGACTGGTTCCCCAACAGGAATTTTGAGGTATGATAAGAGTCTTAGTGACTTATATACACAAGGGGAAAAGAGTAATAGAGTTCAAGGTAATGTTAAAAATGGGTTCATTAAATTGATTTATAAGATAATGCTCTACATTATAGTCATGGTTAACAAATATATTTAAATAAATGTAAGTTACCTCTGTTTTCCGAAGTAAAATACATGCATTATATTAATAAATAAAATATACTTAGTGAATGTTTATGGTACATTTAATACTATGGGTTCTTTTTTATATATTTTTATATCTTTATCATATATTTCTGTTTTTCCTGAAATTTTAATTGGCCTATTTAGTTCTTTTAATCTTTACTAAAACTTGATAGTGAGAATTGTGTCCTAGGTCACAAAATAATTCATAGAAATCACTAATCCTCTAGAAAAAATGATTATGAAATAAATTAATTCATGATATGGAATCATAATTATAAATACCAATTATTTGAGAAATTATCATGATAAAAATTAGTCAATATTCTCTTCCATCCTACCACCTTAATTCTTCACTGAAAATTGTGTGGAACATTATAAAATTGGTCATAATGAAAAATAAAATTGGTCATAATGAAAAATAAAATTGGTTTCAGTCTTGTCTTGAAAAGCCATGTGATCCCACACAAAAAAATAGTACACCCATTACGTATGAATAATCCAGATAAATGAATCATTTAGGAGGGCCACAATTGACTTGTGAATGTGATATGACCAACCGAAAAAACATTTGTAAAAAATAAGCTAATCAAAATAGAAGAAATTTTGCAGTTGTCTGGCCACAATCCTTCTCTCCTTTCTCAGAGGAGACAGGACTAAAATCATTAAATGTTCCTGATAGCATCTGGATTTGCTTTTTAGGTAATGGAAAATTAGATCATCCATAAACGATCACAGATAAATCTTACCATAGAAATCCAATCAACACTGAGAGATTCATGTAAGTGTAACTCCTAGATTCTAATTACGGAAATAGAGTGTAATTTTATTTGTTCCCAGACCTGATCATTTATATGCCTCATGTAGAAATTGTTGGGGCTGGACAAATATTCTTTACACTGCAGACTTGTTTTTGTAAAATTATTGGAACAGATCCCATTCAAATATCCTTTAAACCCAATGTCCTTTGTTGTGAGTGTCTGTGAAGGCACAACCATTTGCATGCTCAGATCAGGAAAGGTTACGTACCAGGATAAAAGGAAAACATTTACTTTCCGACAAAAATAACACTTGTTAGCTAATTCTAATAATTTTAATTCTGTAAATCCAGCTTTCACATTTTGTCCGTTATTCATAATTTATCTATGCACACACATCTTTCTCTAATGATACAAGTAATTTTCTTTCTTAATCTTCAAGAGAAAAAAGATAATTGAACTTAGGTGCCATTTACATTGATGTATTATTTTTATTTATAATATTAAAATAATAATATTAGTAAAGCAGAAGCCAATCGCCAGGATAGGACAGGTCATATCCATCCATCATGCCCAGAGGAATTAAAAACATGGAGAGTAAGCATTGAGTGTGGGTAGCGCCTGTGGCTCAACGGAGTAGGGCGCCAGCCCCATATGCTGGAGGTGGCGGGTTCAAACCCTGCCCTGGCCAAAAATAAAATAAAATAAATAAATAAATAAAACATCAGTGAATATTAAAAAAAAAAAAAAGCACTGAGTGCACAAGAATGAATCTCCTCTGATAACAAGGCCTGAGATGATCAGGTGGCAGTAATCCACACCATTTGATCAATTTATACCTAGTCTAAGCAACTATTTTGGAAGGGTTCTTAAAGTTTATACATTATTCTAATCCCTTTACCTTGCAAGAACAGGAGCTAAATCTAAGGAAACATATTTGTCTTTCGTCCTTCACTATTTAACTGTGTAAATCTGGTGTCTTCTGTATTCTATTTTGGCTATGTCAGTATAATTAGCATCAAATCTAAAATAACTCACAACAAATTTTACTTTCATTTTATTTCTAACCATCAGGTCTTACCACCAAAGGAAGCCATCTATATACTTTATTTTTATTTGCACAAAGTTTCTCTGATTGACATAGACAAGCAACAATGGTGAAGGAAACTTAAAAAAAAAAAAAAAAATAGAGTTTGATGAAAATACAGCCAGTTCAGTGGCTATGTTTGTATAAATAGGGCCTGGAAATTTTTCAATATTTACTAGGTCAGAGTTCTGTAATTAAGATTATCAAACTTAGACATTTAGTCGATCTGCTATTATAGAAATGGTAACTTTTCCCCAGTTGAAAAGCAACAGAAGAAGATTACTAAAACAGATTATTTATATAATTTCAAGAGTCATAATACCCAAACATATGGTTTTCCATCAAAAACTATTTATCACACTACAGACTGGAAAATTTTCAACTTGAGAAAAAGAAATCAACAGATGCTGATGCCAAGATGACACAGATGTTAAAATTATCTGTCAGGGATCGGAAAACAGTTTATCATGAAAATGCTCCAATGAGCAATGAAAAATATGCTCAAAACAAATGAAAAAATTAAGAAGTCTCAAAAGAGGCATAGAATCTCAACAAAGAAAAAAGAGCCTGCACAAAGAAACAGAATATGCTAAGAAAAACAAAAATAAATTTTAGAATAGAAAAACAGAATAACCAATATTAAAAACTTAGCAAATGTACTCAAGAGTAGATAAAAGATCTAGTAAATCTATAGACAGAAAAAGATAAATCAGCTATTCTAAATAAATCACAAATGAAAAATAGACTAAAAAAGGAAAAACAAATCCATATGGACTTGGGTCATAGGAAATGATCAAATATTTGTGCCATTGGAATTTCAGAAAGAAATGAAAATGGGGTGAGATTAAAACAATATTTGAAAAAATAATTAATAATATCACAAATTTGGTATAAGACATAAATGTACAGATTTAAGGAGTTCACAAAACCCTAAGCATCTTGAACCCAAATAAATTCTTGGAAGACAAAATATTTCAAAACTTTTGAAACTAAAGACAGAAAAATAGAATGAAAGCAACACATGAGAAAGGACACTTGCCCTATATGGGAACCACAATCTGAATGACAGCAGATTTATCATCAGAAACAAAGAAGTTCAAAAATAAACCGTATATTTTCCAAGCCCTAAAAGCAAAGAACTGTCAACTCAGAATTCTATAACAAGCAAAAATATAGTTCAGGAATAAAATAATAATCAAAAATTATCAGATGAAGGGAAACTAAGAAACTCTATTGTTAAAAGAAGAAAACAAGAATAGAAAGAACAACATACGGTAGAGAGAATAAAGTATCCTTGAGTTTCCTAAATTATGTTTGATGGTTGAAGCAAAACTTACAGTATTGTCAGATGTGATTCTCAATGCATATAGAAGAAATACTAAAGTCAATTAAAAATGGGAAAGTGAAAGAGATTTAAAGAATGATGACGATTCTACACTTAGCTCATAAGGGTAAGATGCTGACACCTGTCGACTGTGAAAAGCCAGTATGATATAATACCTAGAATAACCACTAAAATATTATATAAAGAGATATACTAAAATGTATTATGATAAGACAAAATATAATTTTTAAATGTACAAATAACCCACAGGAAGGCAGAAAAATGAAATCAAATAAAGAGTTAAGGAGGGGGTAAGATGGCTGACTAGAGGCAGCTTTCCTCAGAAATTCCCATCCACAGGAGGAAAATTGGCTGAGGCAAACTCTGAGTGTCGTAATTGGGCGGCAGAGCACAAGGCGAAGAAATCAAGGTGCTCAGCAACCCCTCTCAGACAAACTGCAAAGATGAAGAAACAAAGAAAGGGGGGGAGGAAAAAAATAGAAAACAAATGATTAAAATGTCAGTATTAATCTCTAATACATAAATCATCAAATGAAATTTAAGTGGTATAAATGTTAATCAACTGATAGATCAGATAAAAAATGCCCCAGTAACATACTAACAAAACTTACTTCAAATGTAATAACGTTGGTAGCTTGAAATAAAAAGATAAAGATAGACGAATCCTTGCGAACACAAATGGAGGAAAGCAGAAGGGACTGGATGGGCAACTAGCAGACTTCAGAACACAGAACATTACCAAGGGCTGACAGAAACATGACTTTAGTTAACAAGAATCAGTTTATTAAGAAAATGCAGCAATTCCGGCTCAGTGCCCAAGCGGCTAAGGCACCAGCCACATACACGGGAGTTGGCAGGTTCAAATCCAGCCCAGGCCAGCCAAACAACGACAACTACAACCAAAAAATAGCCAGATGTTGTGGCGGATGCCTGTAGTCCCAGATACTCAGGAGGCTGACACAAGAGTATTGCTTAAGCCCAAACGTTGAGGTTGCTGTGAGCTGTGATGCCATAGCGCTCTATCCAGGGTGTCAGCTTGAGACTCTGTTTCAAAAAAAAAAAGAGAGAGAGAGAGAGAGAAAGAAAATGTAGCAATTCCAAATGAGTACGCATTAAACAAGAAAGCTGGAAAATTTGTAAACCAAAATGTGATAGAATTAAAGTAGAAACAGACAAACATAAAATTATTGTTAGATAACAAAACACTGCACTGATTACAAGTGACAGAATGACTACAAAAGAAAGCAAATCACAGGACATCAGCTGATGCACAAAAAGATTCAACACATATTTGTGATAAAAAAAAAAAAACCTGCAAAAATTAGGAATACAATAGAATTTCCTCAATTTGATAAAAACTTTGTAGGTAAATCCTGCAGCTTATATCATACTTAATAGGGAAAGACTGAATGCTTTTTCCCTGAAGATCAGGAACAAGGCAAGAATGGCCATGTTTACTATAGCTATTCAACATAGTAGTGAAATTCTTGCATCACAATAAAGGAAGATAAATAAGGAAATAATACATTGGAAAGAAAAAAATAAAAGCAGATTGAATAGAAAGAAATAAAAGTGAACACCGACTCTATTTGTAGATGAAATAATGGTGCATGTCAAAAGTCCCAGGAAATACATAAAATAAGATTAAAATAAATGAGTTTAGTTACAGGATGCAAATAAATTATATAATAATAAATTGTATTTCCTTATACAGGTAATGAATATGTAAAACCTTAATATGCAGTTTCATATACTATTGTTCAAAAAATTTAAAACTTATGTGTAAATCTAATAAAACTTACAATTTTTATGCTGAAAACTATACTATGTTTTTGCAAGAAATCAAAGAATTCTAAGTAGACATACAATGCTCATGGACTAGAAGTCTCCATGTAGTAAAGAAGTCAATGCTTCCCAAATTGCTATAAAAGGTTAACAGAATCCTAAAAATATACTTTAGAAACACACGAGATTAATCTAAATGCAAATAGAAATATAAAAGAACTACAATAGCTAAAATAATTTTGATGAAGAAGAATAAGTGGGAGGAACCTTCTTTCCTTATTTCTAGACTTGTGTAGCTACCATAACCAAGAAGGGTGGAAAGACAGACTTAGAGATCAATTGAACTGAACAAAGCACCCAACAAATCAGCACAGAGAATTGATTTTTGACAAAGGTGCAAAAGAAATTCAAATTTCCACAAATGGAATGGTGCTGGAACAATTGAATATCCACAGACAAAATAAATATACAAAATCAAAAACTCAACCCAAACTTCATACCTTATAAAAAATTCATTCATAATATATCATAGATTTAGAAAACTATAATATTTTTTAAAAGAAAAAATAATAGAAAATCTTCTGGACTTAGAGCTTGATGAAATTTCATAGCTATGAAAAGAAAATCATAATCAATAAAAGAAAAAATCTGTTAAACTAGATTTCATTAAAATGCAAAACTTTTGCTTTATGATACTTTTAACAGAATAAAAAGAAAAGCTATAGACTAGAATGTATTTATAAAACATATCTGAAAGAGGACTTAGATCTAGAATATATGAAACATGCTCAAAATTGAACAGTAATAAAAAAGAGACAGAATACAGCAACACAAGGAGTCATTTCCATGAAGAACACACATGGCTGGCAAATAGGCACATGGAAATGTTCAGCATCATTCTCATCAGCCAGATGCAAACTAAAATCACAAAGAAATATCACTACAAAGCTATTAGGAGAGATGAAACAAAAACTGGTTAGGGGAGGAAATCTGTGAAGATATAGAAAAGCTGAATTTCTTGTGAGTTGATGCAGAAATATAAAATGATACAGCCACTCAGACAAGTAGTCAGACAGCTTCTTACAAAAAAACTGCCTAAATCACAAGAATGGAAGAGCCAATATCCAGCATACTCCATACTAATATGAAGCCAGCAGATGGTCTAATACACACTCACATCGGAGAAAAACTCAATTCCATTCAAGTAGGGGGAGAGGAGGGGCAGGAGGGAAGGTGTCTGGCACACCTCTGGGGACTCTGCCCTACAGATGCAACATCGTAACCTACTTGTTTGTACCCGCACATTAACTTGAAAATAAATAAATAAATAAATAAATAAACTTGCTTTTACCATATGATCCTATGATCACATGAACACATGTCCTCACAAAAACCTGTAAATAACTGTTCACAGTAGCTTTATTTTTTCAGAGCCCAAGCCTGGAAAAATAAAAATATCCTAAAGTTGGTAAAAGGTTAAACAAATTATGGCAAATCTATTCCATGGACTACTCCTCATTAAAAGGAAAATAGCCAAAAAACAAAAACCAAAAAAAACATAAGAAACACCCTAACGGACCTCAAGGGCCTTACACTGAGTGAATCAAAGCCAACTTTAAAATGACAAAGTAATAGTGACAGAGAACATATTAGTTGTTAGTCACATTTGAGAGGTAACTGAGAGAATGGTATTTTTTAATTTTTTTGAGAGCCTGGTATTGATAAAATAATGAGGCCTCTTGAAACCTAAACCTGAACTTACTAAATTTGGTGGGTAAATTTTCAGAGTAACAAATTTGGACAGTCTGTCTGAACAATGCTTGAACATTACACTCAGTTCCTAACATTCTATCCTCTCTAACAGAAGTTGGTCTAATTAGCCATTAGTTCCAAGTAGGGATATGTCAGCATCTGTCTTAAGTTGATTTGTTCTATATTACAGTTTTCATATAGTTTTAAATAGTAAGACTGTAAATCAAACAACAGTATCAACAACAAAAAACAATGGCTTCTCGCCAGTCTTTGTGCTCAATATGATTTAAAGGAAAATAATTACCTTCTTAATTTCTTAATGTTATATGTTTGATTCTAAGTAACAAGAAAATGTACAGTTTATCTCAGATCTGAATTTTCAAAGGGTTTGGATGACAAAAAATACGTGACATCAATAGCCAAGGGTCGGGGTCTTGAAAAGTCCTCTTGCTTTAAACTGAGACGAGGAGGGTAAAAGTCCTCTTGCTTTTAACTGAGATCAGCTTACAGGTGAACTGGAAGTAACGGTGATGGTTAACGTCATTGGTCAAGTTGACTAGGCCAGGCTGCTCAGATTTTTGGTCAAACACCTGTCTGGATGTTGTGATGAAAGTTCAGATGATACTAACATTTAAATCAATAGACTTTCAGTAAAACAGATTATCCTCGATAATGTGGGTGAGCTCATTCAATCATCTGAAGATCTTAACAGAAAACAGACTGAGGTACTTGAGGAAGACAGAATTCTGTCACATGCCACCTGTAACAGTAAATCATCCTCCCTGGGTCTTCAGCTTCCCAGCCCACCCTTAATATTTTGGACTTTTAATATTACTTGCCAGCTCACAACATCCCATGAGCCAAGTCATTGGAAAAACAAAAACAAAACAAAACTCTGTCTTTCTCTCACACTCTCTCCTCTTCCTCCCTCCCTCCTTCCCTCCCTCTCCCCCTCAATCCCTCTCTGTGTAAATATATGCCTAAGTGTACACACACACATGCATAACCTTATTTGTTCTGTTTCTGTGGCAAACCCTGATTGATACAATCGTATTTTTATAAACTTGCAGCTCAGCTTTGAGCAATCTGGGCAAAGTTATTAGCAATGATGTCCAAGAAATGTTCATAGCATCACTGTTTGTAAAAGACAAGTGATATAAAGCATAAATTCCTGCTAGCAAGATGAGGGATAAATACGTGATTGTGTAGTCACACCATACGAGATACACGGACTCAAAAGATTAAGGCACAGCAGCATAGAGGAATTCTAATAAAGGACGCCAGAAAAAAAAAAAAAATGTACATACTGTATCATTCCATATTGGGTAACAGGGTGTGCCTTTGTATGACTTCATACAGGTCTAACATTTATTTCAGGAGATACAAAGCTAAATAATAAAAATGTAAAGAAAAAGAGGAAATAATTACGGTGGGAGTTGCGACTAAGAAAAGGCTTAGAAGAGGCTTTTGGGATTGTTGGTGACTTTGTTTCTTAATCTAGGTGAAATTAAATGGAGGCTAACTTAAACATAACACGTCATTATAAGATGCATAATTATATAAGATAATGTATAATTATCTTTATTTACCATTATATTTATTTACTTTTCCAAAAGGTATATGATGTACTGTTATATTTATTTACTTTTCCAAAAGTGTGTTATTAAAAATCATGTTGTATTTCAGAATAAACATTTTAGAGTGTAAAATACAGGTGTCTGATACAAATTTGGGACAGTATTTGATATAGTCCTTTCAAGTTATTTCATGTCAAACTTCTTTGATTTTCTCTAAGCTTAAGAAAACCCAATTATTTACTTACCTCTAAATATCATAGGTTACAAAAAGACCAAATGAAATCCCTACAATTGCTGGAAGTATTAATGGAATGAACTGACAATGTTTTTTTCTTTTTTTCTGCTTATGGCCATATTTCAAAGCCATGTTTTCATATCCCTGTGTTATATAACTATATTAATAGTAATAATTCTTCCAAATTAAAAATTGCCAATTCCAGTCCCGATGTCATGCTGAGTTTACACAGTGAGGTATGCTTTGTCTATGTACACACACACACACACACACACACACACACACATCGATTCTAGAAAAAAATGAAAAAGGGACAAATTTAATAAATTATACCAAAGTTTGAAAATACACAGGATAAACACTGTAATAAATTTCAGACTTTTTGGGAAATAATATAATGAAACACAATACTATGCTTGTTTGGATGAGAAAGATTTTACATTCTTCATAATCCAATGGAAAATACCAAATTTGATATTTATTTTGTTAAATAAATGCACTTGAGGTTCCCAAGGACATTTGGAAATAAATGAAGAAAACTTTTAAATAAATAATAAATATTGGTTGTTCTGGAACCTATGCAAATATATAATGAAATGTAGTTAAAGTTATGCTCATTATCTTAAAAGTGAAAAAAACGGAAATTTCAGTGCCTTAAAAATGACTTCCACCCACGCCTATTGTAAGACTGTTCACTTTTACTTAAGTAGTTACGTATAACTTCTAGTGCCATTCTACGGGAACAGCCTGAGGACATTGAAAGTAGAGCATGTGCGTTTTTTGTTTCGTGGTAGCGAGTAAACCCAACTCCATCCTTAATGTTATTACTGGCCAGGAATGAGATGTTTTAGGCCAGATAGGTCTCAGGACCTAAAGAACAAAAGTAAAGAGCTCACTTTTGTGATTTATAGGCAGGGAGCCCCTGTAAAGGCATGTGTGTTTTTTGCTTACCCACAACCTGGTAGTTAGCAGGTAAGATAATAAATAAATGGTAACTGAATAAATGAATACATTATTTTTAAATAGAGTGATCCAAGAGGAAAATGACTTTATTTTTACTCTCCTTTATTCAAGAAAATTTCCAAGTGCATACTCTGTAGCCATCAAATGTAAAGAATACAAAGATTTAAGTGAGTTCTTGCCCAAAAGTGGCTCACCATTTACTTTTACTTTTATTTGAAAAGCCACAAGATGGTAAGATACCTCAAAAACAAAAACTGTCAGTTGAACTTCCATAAATAAAATATACCCCTCTCAGTTTACAGTAACATTTATAGTCAAACTATGTGTAATCAAGTTATGTGTTCCAACCATGTAGAGGACATTGGCTGGTCTATAACTGTAGTTTTATTTGATCAAGTCTCGTATAGTCCATGAAGAAATCACAGACAGACATTTCGATGTGGTCAGCCATTAAATTCATTGCATATGTGGTGACCTGGGCTACTCAATCACACAGCAGGTGAATGTACAGGCTGCATCTATGACAATGAGCTATTTTTGTAGCTGTGGAATTTAAACATTTTTTTTTTTTTATCACAAATCTCCTTTATTATTTCATTTGAAAAGCAAATACGGTAAGTTTTTTTTTGTTTTTTAATTTTGGGTCCCTTGTCAATTTAGCAATATTTGGGGGAAATTGTAGTTATCACATCTACCAGTGTCACTGGTGACTAGTGGATACAGCCAGGAATGCTGATAAACATCTCCCAATACACAAGGCAGTCCCCACCAAAATGAATTAGCTAGATCAAAATGTAGAAAGACTGAGAAATGCCTACGCTGAGAAATCTTCCCATAACTGTATGTTTCTCCTCTCCCCTACAGTTTTCCTGAGCCTTCTGTTCCTCACACTGACTTGAAATTCATCACTACAGGTTAATTTTGGTTGGCAGGGTACCCTAGGCTTACGCTTAATTCAAAGGGAGAATTAATTCTGGATCAAGTTCGACAGCTGTATGTCAGTTTATTCGGGCTCCCTGCCTGCCTCCTTCAGGAATTATAAGTGATCTCTTTACTTTGTCCTTTAGGTCCTGGGACCTATTTTGCCTAAAACTTCTCATTCCCGGACAGTAATGACATGAACGATGAAGCTGGATTTACTCACTACCAATAAACAAATGCACATTTATA
The DNA here is from genome assembly GCA_963574355.1 of Loris lydekkerianus. Taxonomy (NCBI): domain Eukaryota; kingdom Metazoa; phylum Chordata; class Mammalia; order Primates; family Lorisidae; genus Loris; species Loris lydekkerianus. The sequence goes on from CAUYPK010096565.1 coordinate 18,282, forward strand.
TTCTAATTTTTCTGTAACACTGGCTTTATTTGTACCCACTGTTGAACAAACATTGAGCTTATTAAATTAAGGAAGCTGAAGAAACTTCCTTACAACATTACCTTTTCTATCCAATCCCTGAATAGTTCAGAATACAGGAAGTAGGATATGAAAAGCAGAGGTGGAACCCAGGCCAGATAGTGGAGTAAGCAGCTATCACCATCAGGCTTCACCTCTTTCCTTCCAAACTAACTCCATACTGCTTATTACATTTCTTCAAATATTAGCAGTTGAGTTTTAAAAATGCAATAAAGGAACAAGATGATAAAGGAGGTGGTTATTAATTTCAATTCTCAGTTCCTAAAAGCTCTAACCAAGGGAGCGTCCCATCATACCCACTTCTATCCTCACCTCTAGAAAGTTTAAAACAATGCTATTACCTATTATCGCTACTTTAGACAATTTTAAAGTAACTGTGTGCTCCTGAAATCCTGAGCTGTTTGCTTTTGTTCTTGCTTTCCCTCAAAAGGAGCCAAAACAACCTGGATTGAAGCCTTTGCTTGGAAGAACTGTCGGTCCTCAAAAGCAATTATTGGAAACATGTAAAAGCCTCTCAGATATATGCCCTTCAAAATGTCCAGAAAAAGGAACGCCATAAAACCTCTTCTATTCATTTTTCGTCTGTCATCAGAGGACTAGCAGAAATGCACAGTGTAAGAAGCTGTCTCACCCAAATTCCTGCACTCACTTTAAGTGGCAGTGACCTAACTGTAGATATCTCTCCAATGGTCCAGACACTATAAACTAAGTTTCATCATTGTTTCCTTTGAATGGGTTCTGTGACAGTTAAGAGCATTATGATCGTGAAATGCAAATTTAGAAAGCAGAATAAGGAAAAGAAACTCTTTGCCTTTAAAAGAAGTGGCTGCAGTTTCCGTTTACAAGCCTGAAGGGTTGTTGTACATATTAAAACTGCTCCAGAGCTCCATCCCTGGTCACAGAAATCCCTCCTCCTTCCCTGCCACCCGCCCTCTCCCTCTTGGCCACTGAAGATGTCAGATCTCTGGGAAACAGCAGTTAGGAAAGGATGCTTTTCAGAGCTTGTACTAGAAAACGCTGGCATTCCCATCCCTGCATAAAATAACACTGAACATAGTCACCACGCAGAAGCAGTGCTGTCTTCTCCTCAGTGGGAACCAGCGAAATACACCGCATAGTTTTGCTCAGCTACGTGACACGTCAATTCTTCTAATCCCGGGTTTGCTCCGGATAATTTTAAGCTTTATCCATCAGTGTTCCACACAAGAAAGAAAAACACAGTTAACAAGAAGACAGTGTTATCTAGGTATCTGGCATCAATATTAGCAAGAGCCTGTAATTTGACAATTATTTCCCTAGCATACCAGACGGTAAAGAAAATGTTTTCATTCATCCGCAAATGACTAACATTTTATTGACGTTTCAAAATGCAGTTGAATACTACTGCACTCTCAGTTTCTGAGCTGGTTTTGAGAGTTAAGCTTGAATAATAATAACAGTAACGCCTGCTGCAAATGACTGGTTAACTGCGGAGCCTTGGGGTGTTAGTTCAGCCAGTTAGGGGTTCTTCGATCAGTCTGGGTGGGCACAGGCGATGGGAACACTTCCCTATCCCCATACATCCTCACTCATGGTGATAAAAACCACTCCAAGCACCTCTACCATCAAGCAAAATGACTCCCTGCCGGCCTCATCAAGAGCTCAGCCTAGGGAGGCAGCCGTATGCTGACCCCTGCAGAGATTACCGGCTCGGTGCGCTTGGCCAGAGGACCCCGCTAGCATTGCAGAAAACGAGTTAGGGATGTGAGAGGGTTTGCTTTATTTATTTTCTCCAAGGAAAGAAGCACTGGGGTCCACTAGAGAAAATCTGCCAAGACTTCTAAAGGGGGATGGGTAGAGAAAGGGAGGGAGGCGGGGCTTATTTTTTAATTACTTGTTTCTCTCCTTCCCTAACTCCTCACTGAACAAGACTGATTGGCCTAACTGCTATCGATTCCAGCCTGGATTCTCGCATCGATTGGCAAATGGCCCAGAATAGCTTAGGGTCTGGAATTTGGCATTGAGCTCGAGAAGAAAAGAAGAAAAAAGGGGTAAGGGGCAGCCCCATGCCCAGCATCCCGTTCTGCCCTGGGCCGGGGCAGCGGCTCAGGGGGCTGCGGCGCGGAGAGCGTGGATGGCGGCCGCCCAGGAGCGAGCCTGCTCGACCCGGTGGGAATGTTGTTAAAAAATATAACCCTGGGCCTCGTTCAGGCTGGTGAACGGTCGATTCGGATGCGCAGATCATTCCGCCTGATAGGCTCAAACGGGTTAAACGGCCTCTTACATAACCCGGCCGCCTGGCTCCGCACAATTAAAGCGCTGGATTGCGGTCTCTGCGCGTCTTTCTGCCCGACTCTCGCGTTCCAGCTCGGCCAGCCCAGCGCGCCTGCGCGCGGCGTGCACGGGCGTCGCGCGTGCACCGCCCGCGCGTGCGCAGGCTGCGCAAGCACAGACGGCTCGTGCACAGCCGCGCGCGCATCTGGCGCGGGTGCTGCGCACAGTGCCTTACACGCGCCGTGTAGACCACACGCACTCCGCCTGCACAGACACAACTTAATGTCAACACGCACAGGGACGGGGGCGTTCCAACCCACAGTGGCTGCCCCAAGGGACACGCCAGCTGCACCAGCGCGAGGCCTCGCAGCCCTTGGTGTCCCCGCAGAAAGCAGCGTCCCGCCACCTTCCCTACCTAGCCCCGAAAAACGCTGAAGAGACAACTAGTTGGCCGCGTGTTAACTGTAGCTGGGTCTCCGCGGCGAGATGAAAAGAAAACAAACCAAAAAACACAAGTCCCAGTCGCCGGCGTCACGATGGCGCCGAGCATAACTTGGGGGACTTTAACTTACGGGGCCTCCTGAGGTAAAAGGCGCGGGGCAGGGATCGCACCGCGTCGCCGCGTCCCCGCGCTCGGCGCTCGGCCGGCACCGGCTCCCTGGCCCGGCGGGGACGCTGCAGCCCGCCGGCCTCCGCCGGTCACCAGCTCGCATCCTGGGGACATAACTCCTGATCTTTCCCCCTCGTTGCCTTTCTTTATTGTTTTTCTCTGTTCTTTCTTTCCTTCCCCCCCATGCGCCCCCCACTTTCTCCATCCCCGGGCCTCGGGCGGGGTTGCTAAGGAAACGGCCGCTTGGCAACGCGCGCGAGCTCCGGGGCCGCGGCCGCCGCTGCGCCCCGCGCTGCCGCCGCCGCCGCGATTGCAGCCGCCGCCGCCGGCGCGCTCGCCTCCTCGCTAGATGGTGTGCGAGCCGCCGAGCATTAGACACGCTCCGGACGCGGCCAAAAGCAGCGGAGAGGAGGTGTCGTGTGGTGCCAGGGGGTGGGAGGGGAGGGAGGGAGGGCCGGCGCAGCGGAGGAGGAGGAGGAGGGGAGGCAAATAAGGAAAACGAGAAGGAAAAAAAGAGAGAGAGAAACAACACCCAACAACTAGGAAGAGAGAAAGAAAGAAACCCACCCACCCACCAAAAAAAAAAAAAAAAAAAAAAAAAGGAAAGAAAGAAAAAAAAATCCTGTGGCGCGCCGCCTGGTTCCCGGGAAGACTCGCCAGCTCCAGGGGGTGGGGAGCGCGAGCTGCAGGCTGCCGGAGAGCGAGCAGCCTCGCAGGGATGGACATGATGCTGCTGGTGCAGGGCGCTTGTTGCTCCAACCAGTGGCTGGCGGCCGTGCTGCTCAGCCTGTGCTGCCTGCTGCCCTCCTGCCTCCCGGCCGGACAGAGCGTGGACTTCCCCTGGGCCGCCGTGGACAACATGATGGTCAGGAAGGGGGACACGGCGGTGCTTAGGTAGGAGGACGGCGCGCGTTCGTACTTGTCTCGGGCTGCCTGTCTGTCTCTCTTTCCACCCCTCTGCCTTCCGCCCGCCCGGAGAGACCCCATCTCTCCAGTCCAGGTGTGTGCTGGGGCAGGTGGCAGCTGGACGCGCGGTGCTCAAGCACTTTGCCAGGGCGCCAAGTAGCCGGGGACGAGTGGAGTGTCAGGTCTGGAAGGAGGGGCAGGTGCCACTTGGAAACTCGGCTCTCAAGGTCTCTGTTTGACTGGCGTGGGGGACTCCTGACAAGTTTATCGGGGTTGTTCCTGTTTCACTCCAGCAAAAGCGACTTTTTCGAACTGCTGGCTCTGTGTTCCCGTTTATTTTCCCTCTCACTTGGATGCCTGGGTCCAGTTGCTTGCTTTTCGGTTTTATTTCCCTTTCCCCTTTTCTTCCTTCTCTGTTTGATCCTTCCTCTCTTTTCCCATTTTCTCCATCCCCTTCTTGTTCCCTTTCCCCTCCAGGTCCTCTTCTCACCGGGTTTTATTTTCTCTGTGTTCCGTATCTCTTTTTATTTTCTCCTCTTTTTAAAATATCTCACCTCTGTCCTTTCTGATCCTCTTACTGAACCCTCCTCCTGCTCCCTCCTTCTCGTCCCCGTTCCCCTGTTTTCCCTGTTACTCTGTCGTGTCTTTCCCTTTGGATTTCCGTTGCGTTTTCTCTCCTGTGCACTTTCCAGCCCTGTCATACACCCAGGCGTGCTCGCACTCGCCCCTCGCTACCATTTTCCCAGCCTGGTAAATCTCGTTTTCATGAGCACTTTCCGTCTCCCTCCCATACCCTCTCACCTCCTCACCTACCTGGCCCTCATGCCCTCACGACCACTGTCACATTCCGATTCCCTGTCGCTGTTTAAAGGCACACCCCCTCCTGCCCCACACTGTCACCCACACACGTGTGCAGGGCACCTCTCCTCTAGCTCTCTCCAGCTTTCTGTTCCCTCTGCCTTCCCTGCTTCTTGTCTTTAGTTTTACTTCTTTTTCTTCCTCTCTTCTGTGCTGCTGTTCTCTAAGCTTGAACATTGAAGTAGTTTGTCACTAAGAGCGTCCATAGCTAGGTTTTATGTAAGCCACAGTGCAGAGTAAGCTTCTGGAAACATTTTATTTCTCATGAAAATATAAATTGATGATGAGCAGTGCTCCCATCTAAACAAGGCTGAACACCCTATTCTTCCATTTCCCATCACCCTCCCTTCTCCCTACATCTCCCTGAAAGATTTCCTCTCTCTCCACTGGGTGGTAGTTGACTTCTAAGTGTGAATTGCACAAAATCAGTGTACATGGTTGTTTCAGGTGAAAGAGAGTGGGCTATGTTTCTGCTTCCATCATGCAACATGTTTCAATTTAATGATGTGGGTGTGGTATATGACTTGTGCCTTTCGAGACATGAGTCCATATTTGCAGGGAATTCTGTTAGACTTTATAATGTACATTAAACACGTGTTTTATAGCACACATTTATCTCTGTTGTGAATACAAAATGGTACTAAATGTTCATGCAAGTCAAATATTTTTTGTTATAACACAGTGAAATTATGTTTAGCAAGATTGATGAGCTCTTTGTCGCATAGAAGATGTAAAGTAACTAATATTTACTTTTAAATTAAGTTTCTTTTACAAGTTTGAACAACAGTGGTAAAGACTACACACTATTCAGAGGCTGCAGACGGGTCCTGCAATATATGTTTGTAGCAGCATACTGCTTATTTGTAAGGAGCTTTACCCTTTTCAATCTTAAGGATTTGGTAGACTACTTCTCTTCCCGTGATACATCATGGCCTTGTGTTCTCTAAGAACAATCTCATAAATACTGTGGTTAATTAGAATAGCCGGACCTCCATTCTTCTTCCAAGAGATCTATATTTAATGTTCTCACTGCTTCTGATGGGTAAGCTTCCCTCACGTGTGGGGACAATGTTTTTTCAGTGTGGCTGGTTTGATGCATTCCTTGTTTACTTGGTGTGCACTGCACCTCATCCATTTCTGTGTTAGATCCTGAGTTTTGTAATGTCTTATTGTAGGGAACTTTTGACTTTGAAACTTCTTAAAGATAACATAACCTGTCTCTTCTCAATAATGTCTCTACCCAGTTGGTTTTTAAATAATTACTTTTGGCCATATGAATTTGAAATTTGGTCTGCATCACTTTTTACCCAAAGCAACTTGTACATAGTAATTTTCATTTTCTAGGAAGTAGTCAATTGCTGAGCAAAAGTAAAAATACTTGTAGAAATGCGTTGTTCATAGGTTTTAAACTCATTTAACATATTTATTTGCAATAGATTCTGTGTTCATTAAAAACCGTGTTAGATATTGTCAGTTATTTTTTCTTGACTCTTCTGCAGCTCGCCATTTTCTGTGCTCAGGGACCAATGTGGAATGGAGCTTAAGGACTGAGTATAGGCTTCTTGGTTGAAATATTATTCATCAAGAGTAATGTCACAGTTGTATTAGGTGTTTACTTGGTATACTGAAAATAATATTTGATGGTATTCATGATTTGATGGTATTCCAATGAAAACAAAACAAACAAAACATCCATCCTTTAAACATAGATCCCTTGCCCATCAAAGTACATGAGGGTAATGCTCAGGAGAACACTTAACTGAATTACACGATACTGTTTATCAGGCTTTCCACAATATATTCTATTTTTAATGGAACATATTTTCTCAAAGTGTCTCAAATAAAAAGCAAATAGTGGCATAACAGTTATCAAATAACTTTAAGTGGTAAAGGCCTTAAAGTGCAAACATGCCAGTCACTGACTCCGTTGCCTGTGGTTACATTAATGAAGCAGAAGTTTAAAGGTCAAATGGTACATTTCTATCTCATAAGTGTCAGAATGTCTGTTTTTGAGAAGAGAATCAAAAAAAAAAAAAACTTTCCTTAAATGGAGTTATAAAACCCATTCTGTTTTTACTAACTATCATTTTATAAATCATCTCTGTTCAGCTTGCAGGAAGACTTATAAGGAAATTCCACTAACAATATGAACATCACTTCTTTTAGAAGGATTTTTTAAAATACTAAAACAATTTTAACATCCTTACCATGTTAACTTTACTGTTTAAGGTTAGTGAAGCCATATATTAAATGTCAAGACGCCCCTTTTAAGTAATGCCATTCACTGCTAAATCTCTGAAAGATTCACTTGAATTATTTGGGCTTTCTTGATGAAGTATTTAATGATGCACATATCCAAGGTAGTAATGTTTGATATCTCCTTAACTTAAACTTTGGATTTATCCAGATGCAAGGTCTAACATACATTATAATTTGCTACATATACAAATTATTTTCATTAATTTATCAAATGTAGATTTTGCATATATTATTTTTAACAAAACTTGGTAATCTTTGTGTGGTGACATTAACTTTTTCTCTGTTCGTCAAGCTGTGCTTTGTAGTACCTGGAAGATCTCAGTTAATGTGTTATGGAAAGACGTAGCAGGTAATGGTAGAATCACATTGGTAGCGCTTCAGGACCCAGAGGTTGTAGAGCTAGAGAATAGAGGAAAATGTAACCCTGCTCTAGTTCAATACGTAACTTTCAGATGACTTTTTAAGGTTTATTTTTGCACTTAAACTTTAATGTGAATTTGTTCTTTTACTCTTATTAACAAACATCATTATGTAAACATGTCAGACATACTTAATGTTCTTTGGAAACAATACTATGAACATCCTCGTTTGCATCTTCCCTGAATCTACACATTTAAAAAACACATGTCATTTAAAAACTAATATTTTCCATCTGTTTTCTTTTTCAACCCATCTGTATGAATTTTGTATATTTTTAGCAGCCTCCCTGATAGGAATTCAAAATATCCTATTATCTGCTTGTCATGTTTTAATTGAAGGAAGAACGATTCTTTCTTTAATTGTGATATCTTCTTTTACCTTAGCAAAGTTGAACACAACTTTGTCATTTTAATGCAGTAGATTTGATGGAAATAATCTGACATTCTACTAGAGATTGTAAAGTGGAGGAACACTTTTGCATAGAGCACAGGTCATATTTCTACCCCCTTGGAAGCTACGGAATTTTGCAAGCATCTTTGTAAATCTATATGTCAAGATTTATTATAGTTCAGCCTGTCTGTACAATAAATTTTGCCTTTTGATTAGACAACATTAATTAGTTTTGGTTTGAATGCATACTACTTGTTACAATAAAATACATGATTTCTGTCTGAGTACAATTAAAATACTAGAAAAATACTGGGGCAAATTAATTATTCTGTACTCTTAGACTATCATTGGAGATTCTCATATTTTCTGTGGAGTTATTCCTAAACATTGTTGTATCGGATTAGGTGAGATCCCACCACTCACTCTCCCTCCTTCCCCTTCCTCTTCCCCACCTATGTTTTTCTTTCACATGGGCCTGTAGTTGTTTATATATTGGGTTCATATTAGTATTGAGTACATTGGATATTTTTTTTTCCCTTCTTTTGATACTTCACTAAGAAGAATGTGTTTCAGCTCCGTCCAGGTAAACAAAAGACATAACGTCTCTTTCTTTTCTATAGCTGAATAGTACTCCATGGTATAGATATACCAAAGTTTGTTAAAACGTTCATGGGTTTATGGGTGCTTGGGTTGATTCCACGTCTTGGCAATGCCTTGAGCTGCCGTAAACATTCTAGTGCAGATGTTCTTGTAAAATGGTGTATTTTTCTGCTGGGTAGATCTCTAGTAATGGAATTGTAGAATCAAATGGAAAGTCCACTTTTATGGAGAAGTCCCCAAACTTCTTCCCATAGAGGTTGTATTAAATTTTAAATTCAATTTTTCTAGATAGATTTATTTTGGCCCCATCTTTTGAGTTTAGAAGAATTGAAAAGCCCCATGTGGTTGCATAAATCTTTGAATAAAGTGTGTTGATTTACTACTTATTTTTAATAGATGGGCTTTAAATTAAATGGCTCCATGGAATGAGTTAATTCTGCAATATTTGACTTCTGAAGAAAGTTTAAATGGTTCACCTCGTGGTGTGTGTCAGTACGTGGCCTGATGGATCTGACACAACCTTTGTTCTCCTGCTGTTCTGTGTTGTTGGGACAGGCGGTGGAGTGGATCCTCCAGGCTGCATTTTCCGTCTTTCGTGTTGCCTGTCTTCAGGCAGTAGTTGGCTGGTAGAAAGTGGTTTGGGAGAAGAGAAGACATGATGAAGTGGTAGGCCTGGGAATTTCTCCCTTCCTTAATTGTTTCAGGCAGAGTCCAGCAGGGGATCCATGTTCCATCAGGACCGTTTGGTTCTAGCTTCTACCTGGTAACTCCCTCTGGGGCTGCTCTTCGCTGCCTTGTTCTGTTACTCCTCCAACCAGGGGCAGCAGTGTCTTCCTGCTGTTCCTAACCACTGGTTTACCCCACATCATCAGTTTGGCTTCTCCGTGATTCTGTTCCCTATCTGATACATGTCTTGCATTAAATCCCCTTCATTTTAAATAGCCAGAATGGTTTAAGTGTTGCTTGTTGAACCCTTATCGACACATTTTGAAAAGTAATAGTTTCAGTGATTTTGAAAGCATTTGAATGACTGTTTTGGCCAAGACACTGTAAATGTTGCCACAAGCACTGGATATAGTAGTTGTTTAAGGAAACATGCATAGAAATTAAACCATAACAACATTGAAAAGACAAATGAATGCACTAAAGTTTTCTCATGCACAGATTATGAGTATATTAAATCAAATAAATAAATACTGAATTAATATATAATTTAATAAACAACTGAAGTAGAAAAAATACAGTGCTGCTGTGTATGGAAAATAAAGTTAATGAATAAATATTAACAATATTTAATAATACTGTGTAATTTTTTTTGACTAAGCAAAAGAGAACTAGTATTGAATCAAAATGCCAAGATAATTCCTATAGTGTTGGTGTTGCTTCCTAGATTCAATAAAAATTCAAGGTCTTTATTTTATGATTGTAGCTTAATATTTGAAGAGCTAATCAAAGTTACTAGTTATGCAGTATCTGATGCTAACAATGACTGTAATTCAAGTATCTGTTGGAGGAATTAGTCTAAAACCAGTGAGTCTTTTTGATTAGAAATCATATACATTGTTCCAAAGTGGTATAAGTTAAGACATTATAGATGTCATATGATTTGCACTGAAGAGCTAAGCGAACTTTTGTTTTGCTTTTTCTTAACTAAATCTTAGATAATATGGTGACCTCCCCCTAAATTCTGCATAACCCTTTCTGAAAGACAGTCATGTAGGTGTCTGGTTCCAGCGTATACAATCATCATCAAGATGATGGAATTTCTCCATAATTGTGTAGGAAAAATGTTAAATTAAGACCATTACTAATGAAGTTTGCCTTTCTCAGGCATACTCTAGAAAAGATTTCTGAATTGGGCAGGAAGTTGAATTTCTTTATCTCCTCCATTCCATCTTCCTCAGGGCTTACTGATTCATTAAAGTTTTTCATTAAAACTTTTTATGTACATGATAAATAAGATTTATTCTCTGTTTTTTCCTAGGAGCATCATGTAGCATTTTGCTTTTCTAAGGAAATTTTTAAATTAAGCCACATTTTGTTTTGTCACAATTTTTGTTTTGCAAATTAGCCAGTGGAAACGATAACTTCTACTACTACTAGAGAGTGAATTCTAGGATTTTTCTACATAGCCATAATTATTATCAAATTGCTTTTTATTTACCCCCTGTATCTAATTATAGAAAAATGTGGAAGATCTTAAAGGCATTTGACAATATAAATAATTTTACATTTTGCCAAAATTAACCTTCTGTTCTTTTCTATATTAATTTTGACTGGAAAATCACCTGGGTTTGTCAGTGGTGTAACTCTTGTTCATCTATTTCCAAGGTGGTATCACAGAACTCCATATATATGATATAAGGCCAATGTCCATTAAATGTTCAACTAGCAAATCAATGGAAGGATAAAGAAATAAATACATTTGTTTCTCAGTTTAATTTTTTTCACATTTTAATAACTAATATATTTAATATTATGTTGAATCTTCATGCTTACAGTAATTATCAAATGTGTAGATCAACAGTTTCTGCCTTAAGTAATCTTGAGAACCTTGGAAATATTCAGGGTCTTTAATTTTCAGGACAAAATCTGCTAGTGAGTGTTAAAGAAAATGTAATAGTTACTGGAAATATTTTAAAAGTGAAATACATTGAAATATATGGAATTTACACAGTCATGGTAAATATCTTGATTAAACTTTTATTTTGTGTGTGTTTGCATGTGTATGTTTGGGTGTGTGTGCTACCTTGAGATTTCAGGTGTAGCTCTTACTATGGTAATTAGCAGAAAAAATTGAAACAATGGTCTAGTTGTAAAATTTTGAGATGTAGTTATGATTTTAAATAGATGCAAAGTTTTAAATTATATGGAAAGGCTTTTGTTCTTCATAATTATAATCAACAGATATCAGGAATAGTTCAAAATGTCTTTTGTGACTTCTTAACATTTTTTCTTTCTGTTTTAACTCATGGAAGCTCCTTTTTCTTTCTCTTAAGGCTTCAATTAAATGAAATCAATAAAGATACAGAGGCAGAGAGAATTGACTATTGCTATGTATGAATAACCCTCAATTAGGAAGAGTAGCTCACTCCTCAAACCAGAGCAGAGCTTTCGTATCATTCCAACCGTCTTCCTGAGGTAGGTCAACAGTACTTTATAAACCACAGGGTATTGATAGTAGAAGATAGAATTTTAATGTGGTCATGTGGCTCAGATTTATAATGTTGAGGAGGTTATCTATTAGCATAGTGGTTTCTAAGCCATACCAAGTTTTGAATCCTGAGAGAGGACCTTTGATGCTCAGAAGCATCCAGCTGGCATGGGAATTGGTCTCTTAATCACTTTCTCTAAGAAAAGGAGAGTAGAGGAAGGAGGAATTTGGCAGTGTTGCCAGCATTAAATGTTGCTCTTTTGAACAAAAGCCAATACATTGTACTTTCCAAATAGCTGGTAATTTGCTCAATTTAAGAAAGACGTTTATAACCCTTTTTAGTCCAGAACTAAGTTGTACTTTACTGAATTTTTCTAAGCCATTCAGACACAGGTCCATTGCCCACAGCCTTCTTACTTGATTGCTTTTCTTTCTTTTTTTTTATTTTTTATTTTTTTTTAAAGTTTATTTGTTTGTTTGTTTCAAAGTGTGACTGTTTCCATAAAGCATTTCCGGGTTGGGGGCAACTTAAAGGGCCATATGAAATATGTGTGCTGTTGTTTTCAGAAACATTTTTCCTCTCACACATCTATGTTAAATTTAGAGATGTTAAAAGAATTGAAGAGATTTTGTGAACATGAAAGCTGTAATCAGAAGGCACTGTTGGTATATCATCTCCAACAATATTTCATTGTAACATATAATAATATTAAATTAATAAGTCAAAGGGCTCATAAAGTTTCCTAATAATCTTTTTTTTTTTTCTTTGAGATAGTCTCACTATGTCTCCCTCAGTAGAGTGCTGTGGCATCACAGCTCACAGCAACCACAACGTCAAGTGATTCTCTTGCCTCAGCCTCCTAAGTAGCTAAGACTGTATGTGCCCGCCACAACGCCTAGCTACCTTTTTGTTGCAGTTGTTGTTGTTGCTTAGCTGGCCTGGGCAGGCTCGAAACTGCCAGCCTCAGTGTGTATGTGGCTGGCGCCCTACTCACTGAGCTATGGGCACCAAGCCAGTTTCCCAACGTTATATATAGAATATTAATTTATATGGGAACATATTAAGATATATAGTGTTTGATTTATAAGTAACTTCTTTTCAAATTAATGTCTTCAGTAATTTTATCAGTTGAATAGAAAATGACATCTCTCTTCCTGGAGCATTAGTAGTATTAGCAACCCAAACCTTGAGTGAAGGAATGGAAAGAGACAGGGAGAAAAGGAAGGAGGAAGATAGGGAGGGAGGAAAAGAGAGAGGAGAAAAGGAAGGAGGAAGACGGGGAGGGAGGAAATGACATCATGCTCTATGAGTGACTTCCATGCAAATTAAAAACTTCAGATCACTTAGGATGACATAAAATTAAGCCCAGAAATTTCATTACATAAAACGACAATGGAAAACATATATTTCATTTCATGTAGTATATTAAATCGTTGAAATAATTCTAAGCTTTATCATCCCAGAGAGAAAGGGGACTATGGTATACAAACTGAAGTTCTAATGTCATGGTTTTGACTCAGGTGTTTGCCTTCCTTTCCAGTTGCTACATTTACTTAGCAAATTTATTTAGCAAATTTATTTATTTATTAGCCTTCCTGTCTAGTCTAGATTCATTTTGAAATGTAGATAGTAGCTCTATACCTTGGTCTGCAATGGGGTCTGGGCCTATGATCATACAAAACGTTCACGAAGGGTAATTGTGTATACCGTGAATCCTCACTTAGCATCATCAGTAGGTTTTTGGAAACTATAAACTTTAGAAATATCATGTATAATGAAAATGACTTTTCCCTCATCAGCATTAGCAGGCACTAAATACAGAACAAGGTGATGTTATTCTTGCACCTGTTGCACAATGTCTCCCTGAAGCTGCCGTTTTCAAAAATCCAACCACAATACTAAGGGAGGACATAGTATAAACTTTAGAGAAATGGGCCACTTCTCTTATTGAGTTTATATAACAGTGATTGTTTTGCTTGTATATCATTAACACAAAACAGTGCTATGAAGACTTCCTTCATATGTATCAATTTTTTGCTTTATATCCATTATTTTTTGCTTCTGTATAAAGTTTGTTGTCTATTGAGATTGCTTAGTTTTAATTGAATTGGTCATCCTTGGAGGTGTCCTGAATGCGAGTGTCCGGGATTTGATTTCCTGCTTCTCTATTTGCTGGTTGTGTGACTTGGAACAAAAGCCTCACCTTCCCTCTCCCACTCATCTCCCTAGACTGAATGTGAGGCCGTATGCGAGATGGTCATGGTGCCGGATGATCTTGGCTAAGCACTTTATGTTGCTTTTCTTCTCCTAATCCCAATCTAATATTTATTTGCATTGGACCCAAATCTGGAAGAACAAACACACTAAAAACTGTTTTACCAATTAGGGTGTAGACCCGGTGCACTCAAAGCAGTGGAACCACACATTTTATGCTCAGCACACTGATGGGATGTGACTCGCTTACCCTAAGGAAACACACAGTGATCGAATGGTCTCATTAAACACTGAGGACCTAACGGGGAAATGAGAAGGGACAGAAGAGAAGAAACAATGGCAGGGAAAGAGTCAGGAGATGACAATTAACATTCGTAGCAGTTGGTTAGAAGAGAAAGTGGGATAACTGGTGACAACATTGGAATAGTTGATCAGAGGGATAGAATTAAAAAAAAGAAAAATCAACTCTGGATTCTGAGTAGGATAGCCAGTAATTATCCATAATTATATATGGGGCCCCAGGTCTGCTTATGCTGGCTTCCTATGCTGAAGACAGTGCAGTTCAAAAACAGTCTGCATGGATGAGACTTTCCCTGCACTTTGCCATTTTGACTATAGATGATATAACTAATAGAAGCTCAGAAATTACGTCTTAATACTTGCTCTAAAATGGCATATTTTCAGAATGCAGGAATGTTTTATACTCAAAATAATGGAGCATGAACACCATGCTTCAGATTCGGCTCAGACTCCCAGAGTTCTGCTATATACGACATGCACAACAATATGCAATAAGCTTTTGCTTTCCCTGTGTTTTAGCCGAGGATGCTTGCAAAGATCAGTTAACTTGCCCTGGGTGAAACAGGTAGGAAGCGACTGAGCTGGAATTCAAATCAAAGTCCTTTATTCCAATCCCAGTACCTTTTTCATCATTGTTTATTACTAAGAAAGATGAAAGCATTTGATCAATTTATTGCTTATTCAGTTATTAATTATTTATTTGGCACCGAGTGTATTTTTGCTACTGTTACATCCGCAGTGAGAAACAATGATCAGACGTTATGCCACATACATGTATTTGATGGAAGATGTGAAATTGTTTAAATGACATTAAGTACTTAGCAGATATATTAAGTGTATATGTCGTATACATCTACATCGAATGGTCACAAGCATTTGCTGGAATTCATAAAATTTCTATAAGTAATCTGAATAAAATCTCTTATTAAAAAATGATTTCATCACGGGGAGGGAGGGAGGAGGGAGATTGGTGGGATTACACCTGCGGTGCATCTTACAGGTGAGATTATACCTGTGGTACATGTGAGGCTTAGTAAATGTGGAATGTAAATGTCTTAGCACAATAACTAAGAAAATGCCAGGAAGGCTATGTTAATCAGTGTGATGAAAATGTGTCAAATGGTCTATGACACTAGTGTATGGTGCCCCATGATCACATAATGTACACAGCTATGATTTAATAAAAAAAAAAAAGATTTCATCCCTAATGATTACAAACTTTTGATAAGATTAGAGAAAAATAAACAGCTATTGAACGTCATTTAAGTATTATATATGGCTTTCTTTGATAAATCTTCAAAACTACCTATAATTTTTGTTGTTAGGACCTAAACTATCTTTAATTCCTTTACATAGAGATTCTTTGTCCACATTTTATTTATTTATTTATTTTTTAAATTATTTTTTTATTAAATCATAACTTTGTACATTGATGCATATATGGGGTTCAGGGTCCTGCTTTGATATACAGTGTGAAATGTTTACATTGAACTGAGTAACACATCCATCCCAATTATACTCATTTCTTTATAGTTTTGAAATGTACTTTTGCATCATGTACATTAGGTGAGGTCCCCCACAAAGCCCTCCCCCTCCCATATCCTCCCTCCCCTCCCCTCTCTCTCCTCTTCCCTTCTACTGTCTGGACTATAGTTATGTTTTGCCATTAGTATGAGTATGTAAGTGGTTATATATTAATTTCACAGTAGTATTGAGTGATTGGATACTTTTTTTTTTCCCATTCTTGAGATACTAAGAAGAATATATTCCAACTCCATCCAGGTAAACACAAAAGATGTGAAGTCTCATCTTTTTCATGGCTGCGTAGTATTCCATGGTGTACATATACCACATTTTTTAATCCATTCATGGATTGATGGGCTCTTGGGCTGTTTCCATGTCTTGGATATTATGAATTGGTCTACAGTAAACATTCTGGTGCAAATGTCTTTATTGTAAAAGAATTTTTGATCATGTGGGTATATACCTAGTAGAGGAATTGCAGGATCGAATGGTATGTCTACTTTTAGTTCCTTGAGTGTTCTCCAAACTTCTTTCCAAAAAGGTCATATTAGCTTGCATTCCCACCAGCAGTGTAGAAGGGTTCCCTTCTCTCCACATCCATGCCAACATCTGTAGTTTTGTGGTTTTGTGATATGGGCTAATTTTACTAGAGTTAGATGATGTTTCAAAGTAGTTTTGATTTGCATTTCTCTGATTATTAAGGATGATGAGCATTTTTTTCATGTGTTTGTAGGCCATGCACCTGTCTTCATCAGAGAAGTTTCTGTTCAAGTCTCTTGCCCACATAGAAATGGGGTTATTTATTCTTTTCTTATTGATTAGTTGAGTTCTCTGTAGATTCTAGTTATCAGACCTTTGTCAGAAGCATAACATACAAAAAGCTTCTCCCATCCTGAAGGTTGTCTGTTTGCTTTACTTACTGTGCTCTTGGCTGCGCAAAATCTTTTTAGTTTGATCAGATTCCAGTAATGTCTATTTGGTGTTGCTTCAATTGCCGGGGGCAGGGGAGAGGTCCTTCTCATAAAATATTCTCACAGGCAAATTTCCAATTTCTTCAAGTGTTTTCCCTGTACTTTCTTTTAGTATTTTTATAGTTTTATTTAAGTTTAAATCTTTTATCCAGTGAGAATCAATTTTTGTTAATGGTGGGGTCCAGTTTCAGTCTTCTGTAGGTTGGCAGCCAGTTCACCATTTGTTAAATAGGGAGTCTTTCCCCCACTGAATATTTTTCATAGGCTTGTTGAAGATCACATGACAACATGCAGGGTTCATCTCTTGGTTCTCTATTCTGTTCCATAATCTACCACTCTGTTTTTGTGCCAGTACCATGCTGTTTTGATCACTATAGATTTATAGTATAGCCTAAAGTCTGGTAATGTGATACCTCCTGATTTGTTCTTATTTCTGAGTAATTTATTTGCTATTTGAAGTTTTTTCTTATTCCATATAAAATGAAGTAATATTTTTTTCAAGTTCTTTGAAGGACAATAAAGGTGCTTTAATAGGGATTGCATTAAATCTGTAGATTGCTTTGGGTAGTATGAACATTTTAACAATGTTGATTCTTCCCAGGCATGAGCATAGTATGTTTTTCCATTTGTTAACATCTTCAGCTATTTCTTTTCTCAGAGATTCATAGTTCTCTTTATAGAGATCTTTTACGTCCTTTGTTAGGTAAATTCCCAGATATTCTTTGGCACTATTATAAAAGGAATAGAGCCCTTGACTATATCTTCAGCTTGACTCTTGTTGGCATATATAAAAGCTACTGACTTTAAGTATTGATTTTGTATCCTGACACGCTGCTGTATTCCTTGATCACTTGTAAGAGTTTTGAAGTTGAGTCCCTGGGATTTTCTAGGTAGAGGATCATATCATCAGCGATGAGTGAGAGTTTGATCTTCTCTGACCCTATTTTGATACCCTTGATTGCTTTCTCTTGCCTGATTGCGATGGCTAAGACTTCCATTACTATGTTGAATAGCAGTGGAGACAGTGGGCATCTTCGCCTAGTTCCTGATCTGAGTGGAAATGTTTTCAATTTTACTCCATTCAATATGATATTGACTGTGGGTTTGCTATAGATGGCCTCTATTAATTTAAGAAATGTCCATTCTATGCCTATTTTTTAAGAATTCTGATCATGAAAGGATGCTGGCTATTATCAAAGGCTTTTTCTGCATCACTTGAGAGAATCGTATGATCTTTGTTTTTTATTTTATTGATGAGATGTATTTATAGATTTGTGTATGTTGAACCAACCCTGTAACCCTGGAATAAAACCAACTTGGTCATGGTGAATAATTTTTTTGATGTGTTGTTAAATTCTGTTTACTAAGATCTTATTGAATATTTTTGCATCAATATTTATTAATGATATTGGTCTATAATTTTCTTTCTTTGTTGGATCCTTTCCTGGTTTGGGTATCAGGGTGATATTTGCTTCATAGAATGTATTGGGAAGTATTCCTTCTTTTTCCACGCTTTGGAAAAGGGTTGTATAATATAGGTACTAGTTCCTCTTGAAAGGTTTGATAGAATTCAGATGTCAAGCCATCTGGTCCTGGACTTTTCTTTATAGGTAGATTTCGTATTGTTGATGCTATTTCAGTGGTTGATATAGGTGTATTCAAGATTTCTAATTATTTCTGGTTGAGTCTAGGAAGGTGGCATGCTTCCAGGTATTGGTCCATTTCCTTCAGGTTTTCCTATTTCTTGGAATAGAGATTTTTGTAGTAATCATTGAAGATTTTTTGAATTGCTTTTTTTTTTTTTTGGCCAGGGTGGTTTGAACCCACCACCTCCAGCATATGGGGCTGGCACCCTACTCCTTTGAGCCACAGGTGCCGCCTGAACTACCTCTACTTTTTCTACTTTACAACTGTGGAAAAACCTCTTAGAGGCTAAGTAATTTTCTGAAATTTAGTACTGCTAGTAAATGCATGATTGGGATTCGATCCTTGATCTGTGTATCTCTAAATCCCATGCTCATTCTTTTTAAAGCCAGAATATTTCCTGGAGCCTTTTGTGTACTACAGTCCTTAACAGAGATGAGGAGCAGTAGTTCTTGCTGTACTGTTCCAAGCCCCTGGTTTAATATTTGAACACTAATTCTGGTGTAACTCTGAACAGCTGAAACACCTTGATTTACCCCTTGGAAAGGGTTGGGCAGCACACAGTGCTGAGCACTATTATTTCCCAAGATAGAAAGGTCAAAAAATGCTGAGATCTATGAAGATGCTTTCACTCCAGTTTCATTACACATGTCAGTAACAGGTTACGGAGTCATAGGTTTAATTGCTGTTAATAAGTAAAATAAAACACAGCAGACATGTTGCCTTGTTCTGCTGGCTGGTAGGAAGTGCATGTGCATATAGATGTGTATTAATAGTTTATAGCCTAATCGAGTGAAAAGTTCCTTTTATCTGATCATAAGTAATTTAAGAATCTTTTAAAATGTGCTTACATATCCACAATCTACAGGCTTTATGTGTGTACCCTAGAGGAGTGTAAATTTCATGATGGTTACTTGTTTGCATAGCCAAAGCTTTTCCCATGTAAAGTCCTATTTTTCCTCATATTATTCAATAATGTCTTTAAAGCTTCTAGCCAAATTGGAGCTTCTCCTTTAGAGTCCTGCAACCTTCCATTTTATAAAATTTATTCTATTTTACAGAACAGCCTTTTATCATACTATAATATGTCAATTATATGATACAAGTTAGTTGTTATCTCTTTGACTGCCATAAAATATAACAGATGTGGCTCAACAGATATGATTTATGCATATAATATTATTGCAAATTCTTAACAGAGCCTTGCATTTTGATATTTGTATAGAATATGTTTACTAAAGTTTAGGATCCTTGAATTGATTTTTAGATTATACTTTCTTTTGGGAATTTAGTTCATAATTTTTCCACTTGTATAGCTTTTCCATACGCAACCTGTTCTTTCAGGCATTTATTCACCCCATTTCAGCATCTATGCTTTTGAGTCCTTGTAATATGCTGGGCACTTTGTGTGAATTTGACATCTGATAATGATAAGTGATAAGTTATCTTCTTTTGAAGACCAACAAGCACCTCATACATATTATTTGTACTTTTTTGAATTTATTTTTTCTTCATCTGAAGTGGTTTTCCTTTGTACTGTCCTCTCTTTAATATGTTTTCACTTGCATTTCCCCTAATTTTATTGTCAGTTTTTGACATATTCTGGAAGTCCATGCACAGTTTATTTCCTTTCTAATAGTTTATTCTGTTTGCATCACAATCTTCTTGTTGTCCTTATGTGTTCCTTCTCCTACACTACACTTTTCTCAACATACTTGCCTTTTCTTTTTTCTTACTTGAAATGATTATGTGTGTAAGGAACACTTCAGAATTACCAGCTGATGCTCTGTTTGACCAAGAAATCAAACAACATTGGTAAATCTTCTGTAAACAATATCACTTCCGTGTTTTGTCACTTCATTTTTTAATTGTCCTGACCCTTCCATACTCAGTGGAATGAATGACACCTCTCTCTAGTAATCTCAATCATCAGTGAGTTGATTTTCTGACTTTTCCTGGGGTATTCAAAACATTTTCTTCATAGTTGATGTATATAATCAGTTGATTTCTTGCAGACAATATCTAGACTTTTCTGTATCATATACCTTTAATTAGGAAATAATATGCATAATGTTTATTTAGGGAAATCACTAAATTATGAGTTCTTATTAATGTTCTTCATTCACATGAAAAACTCAAATCACCTTTGTCTTGTATAAGACTATAGAAATATTTCAAATTCCTTATAAAACCCTTCCACACACTCACCATTTTCTTCCAGCTACCTATGTTTGTGTATTTATGATTGCCATTTAAAATAGTGGCATATTTTGTTGAATCATTGAAAAGATTGAATCAGGAAACTGATTTAAGATTAATCACTTTGCTATGATATTAAATAATGATGGTACCTAATGTATAGGTTAACAGAATTAAATGAGATTTGTGAAGTCCTCTACATCATGCTTGGTACAAAATAAATATTTAATAAATTTTTGCTATTGTGATTTATATAAATATTAACGATAAATAATCATATTATAGAAGATTAGCTATCAGCACCAAAGCCAAGATTCACTGGTGCTGTGATTACCTGCCCATCCTCCATCCTGCTTTAGGGACTTAACTCTTGATTCTTTATTTTGGATTGGGTCTTTTGCTGTTATGTCCTTTTGTATGGGGCTTTCTTCTCATTCACTGATTTTCCAAAAATGGTTTCAATAATTTCTCTTAATATTAACTGTATAAACTCACGATGATGCTGTTTTCCCATATTCGCACATGTGTATGTAATCTATCCATGGACATATTATTATTCACACATATATCCACATTTGTGAAGTTATTTATGATGTGAATTGGAAAAGTAAATCTTCTTGCATTAAATATTGGGTTAATAAAATGTGTTTGACAGATATAAGTTTATTCCTTCCATTTTAGTTATTAAAAAACCTCTGGCATATCATACGCCTGATGAAGAGAGAATTGTTACTTTAATTGCCTTTGTATCCTGTGGGCCTTAAATAGACTTAGTGCATAGCAAAAATGCAAAAGAGGAAGTTAGATATATTTTATCTAGTAATAAATGGAAATATTGAAACTGATCAACTTTACTACCAAAAACTAATTAAAATTAAAGACTACCAGAACTTCTTCAAGAGTCAATTTATTATCTATTTTGAATGACTTTTATTTGATATAATCAGGTAGGTTGGTAGTTAAACAACTATCACCAGTCACGCAAAACTGAAACTAAGAGGTTTTCCAAGAGTTTAGAGTATATGTACCCTAGAGAAAAAAATATGACATATAAATTATTCATAACTTTGTAGTTTGTTATAGTTCAACTTCTGATTAAGAGGAATTTTGAAATTATTTACAGCCATTGAACTATTTTATGAGGAAATGACAACGGAATAAACACCAAAAATTTACTTACCACAGTACTTTATGATAATTATATTACATTAGCACAATCTTAGAAGAGATAAAAATATTATATAAAATTATTTCTTGCTAATGTGTTTTCCACCTTTAGAATATCATTAAACTTTGGTACAATTTTAAAATTTTTCTCTAAGAAGAAATCCAATATTCGCATTTTAAATATTGACTAATTCATTACTGAGAAATTCCATTCATTATAAAACATTTTATAGTATTTGGGTCTGTATTTTATGTCATGAAAAGTAATTGATCCATTTTATATATTATGATTAGATTTAAGTAGCTTAAAAAAAGTAAAATGCTACTATAAAACTTTGGTTTTCATATATATTACATATATATGTAATTTTACTTTGAAAAACAAATAATAACTCATTATAGCAAAATGGACATCAAAACCAAAAATTATGTAATTGCTCAAAGCATGTATATAATCACTTTTATGGCTAATTTCCTATACTTAAATACTTCAATATAGACTCTCTAGCTATTTAATAATAAAGTAATTACATAAAATAGAAACCAGTGCCAGGACACAGAAAAACAGAAATGAGAGTATGAGTGTAAATACATCTGTAAATTTTGAATTAAAATTTCAATGCATTTCTTTCACACCTTTGAAGTAATATCTGTATCTTAAAATGTTATATTGTTTATACTGTATATACTCGAGTATATACGGTGTGATATTTTACTTAAATATTACAAGAGCCTTTGAGGAAGTCGAACAAGTGCTAAAATTTCAATTTTACAAATGAATAAACACAGGCTTAGATGTTTAAAGACCTCATGTTGGTTATGAATAATAAATATGCCTTGTAAATATCAAAGCTTAGACTGGGACTCTGAGTTTTTGTTCTGTACCCTTGTCTTCACACTGCTGATTATACCAACAAAACTACTCAGAGTTATAGATTTTATTTGATTTTTGAGGTGCTCTAACCCTGCATTTGGTTTCATAAAAAACAAACAAACAAAAAAACCCCGTCATATTGAATATGCCTATCAGAGCTAGTGATGCTTCTGATTCTCAGAGGACGGTTTCCCATAAGTGCTCCATCCTCTGCCCTACTTTACCTATTTCTAATGAATATATGTGTGTTCATAAATAATGGAAATTTCTAAGAGGAAATGGAACCAATTCAGAAGAAAACTAGAGGGGAAATGATGTAATGACAATTACTTAATATTTTCCCATTTTATGCCATTAGTATTTCTTTTTTTTCATGGCCATTGTTTTTCTTTTTTCTTTGATACCTTTTTTTTCCCTTTATTCTTAAACTCTATCAGAAGATATTGATCTATTAATGATGGTTCGTTAGCTATTTGTATCATACAAAAAAAGAAATTTTAGGACAATTATTTACAGAAAGTTGTGAATATGGAGTAATCAAAGAAAAGGAGAATAGAAATATTCAAGTATAGAGAACTTTAAATTCTACAGGATCTCTTTGCTTTGACAAATGACATTCATAGCAGTTTTTAAAAAAATTATTAAGGTTGTTTTATTAAGCGTGTATTTCTCTTGGACAACGTATTTTCCTTTCCTTTTAGGTTACAAAAAAAAAACTATTTTAACATTAAAAAAAAAACATGGAAATAATTCCTTTGGAGAAATAAAACATCTAGTTTATAATTTCCAGTAATGAAGACGTAGAGCACTTTGATCATTCTTGAGGAGTATTTCACACAGCGATGTTAGGGGAAATGCTAATCTATCTAAGCAATATTAATAAAAGAAACTAAACATTTTTAGCTGACATATATATGATTATCTCTATTTCCTCTAAAAATGTCTAACTGTTGACTACAATATGTAAATTAACATCTCTTTAATATGCCCGTGAACTTCTGTTCATGTCAGTGGAAATCTGAGGTTAGAATAGTCAGCTAAATGAGTGTGATATGAAAGAATTTGGTTCCACCAGAATAAAGTTGAATCCTTTGAAAACACTCTCGAATGGTCATCTTTAAAAATAATTATGTTTAACTAGATGTAAGGGAGGAACTAAAATATTTTTGGGCAAAATTAAAATCTGGATGCATTCTATACTCAGAATGTTTCACAAATGCTTTAAATTCTCTATTCTCTTCAATGAACCAAACACCAAAAATGTAGTAATCTTAAGGGAAGTAATGTGCAATCCATGAAAGACAGTGAGGCACTTGGGTTCATAGTTATTTGCTAACAAAAGGCATGGATACGGCCTCTTAAAGACTAGTATATGAATATGCATTTACTATTTTCAAGTGAAAATAAAATTGTTATGCATTTACATAATTACTTTTTGAGTGACTGACATGATCTTCATCTTTTATAAGATTTTACTGAAACGTATTACTGTATATTGTCAAGAATAATTTTAGAAGACTGTGATCTGCAAATAATGTGCCCTAAGTAAGCATGTCTGTACTGTTTTTACTCTACTTTCCTGAAGAAAGAATAAAAGAAACCATATCCCTCTTAACATGTGAGAGAAGGTTATAGTCGTAATTCATTCATTGATATAACTAATATTTCTGAAGCACTTAGTGTGTGAAAGCTTTACATTACATGCTTAGGATCTATTTGGGGTAGGGGAAACTAAAGCAAAACGCTTGTCCTTAAACAGATTCTAGATGGCAGGTAAAAAAATGGAAACAGGAAAACCAAACAACTGGAGAAGAGACGTAAGTCCCTCAAAGGAAAGGTCATGTACACTTACTGTTTTTCTCCCTGAGGTCCTATTTGGCATTCTTCGTTGATGCAGAGAGAATATAGGTTTTTGAACTTACATTTTGGGAGAACTCTCAGGGTTCCCAGTACTTGGGGTTGGAGGAGGTGGAGAAGAGACACAGCTCATCGCCCACTCCACCCTCCTTATGCCTTGTGTTTTATTTATATATTGTATTGCATTTCACTTTTCCTATTATTGGGAGGTAAAATACCATTCTGACCCCTCTGTTCTCATTTGTGTCTCAGTCTGAGAGTTACCTCCTGCCGGCCACCCAGTCTAGGTAGATGCCCAGTCAAACCACAGGACGCCCTGGCCTCCCAGGTGATAAGCTCCTGCATAATGTTGTGCACATTGTCTGTCTCCTTCTGATTTGAGTCAGAATGAACCTGAGTGCCTCATGCCAGGCATTGGCACTGTGGTTCTTTGGCCACAGTTGGTGCTTGATGAGATTTGGTTGACATAACATACTAGTGTTAGAAATGTATATATATTTTTTTTTATTGCAGAGCTTCTCAATATTTAACAATGCTAAAAATATTCATTTTGCCAAATATATGGTTTTAACAAATGTATAGTTTTAATAAAACTATTTTATCTTAGTTTTTCTGAGAAATATCACTTTAAACCAATGTTCTGTATAGCATAGTTTGAGAAACACTTTTGTACATAGATTAGAAGATATGTCTGTTGCATTTTTATTTAAAAACATGAGGAATTGAGAATATTTGTAGCATTATACTGCTTGTTAAAATCATAATACCAGTATTCAAGTTGGTTATGAACTTAAATAACAACAAATGTAAATATTTTAAAGGGTAATGAAAAAAGCTATAGTTCTATAATCTCATCCTGTTTAGAACCAACTTCATGCCAGCACGTCTATGGCCATATATTTGGACTCATTAATCATGAGTATTCCTCATTTACATTTGATATTATAGTAAAACATGATTTTTCCTCCTTGAATAAAAATGTTAAAATAATATTTTCATAAAATACTTCTTTGTGATTCTTCTAAAATACAATTTATCATATAATGTAAACAGAAGACTTAGTCTTATATCTGAAATAGTTCAGAAATATGTGTGTTAAAATGGTCTAACATTTAATCTGTAAGTTCTACTTAAATTTTTTAAAAAATTCAAGAATTGTTTTAAATTTTGCTTCTAAAATCATTTTTATAATTATTTCACTTTTCATAAAGGAGTGTAATTACCCAACCTGCATTGTGATAACATCTTCTTAGAATGTTGGTTCTCTTCCACTATGATGAAGAAATATATCGAGAGTGAATTTTTATTGAATTCCAGTTGGAATTCGTTAAAATATTCTACTATGAGCAACTATTGGGGAAATTTATGTCTTATCCAAAGTACATTTCACTGGGGCACATTAGTTTTAGAAGTAACTGATGGAGGAATAGAGGAATCATAATGATATATAATGTTATTTTTAGAGTTAACTGCTTTATTTTGAATCACAACTTTACTATCACCTAAGTGAGACTCTGGACAATTTTTTTAACCAACCTGTACCAATAGTGCATATTTTATAGAATTGTGAGGATTTATTTTTATAAATCTTACATATTATTTAAACAGTGCCTGGCTCACAGTAAGCATTTAATGAATATTAGTGAAATATTATATGGTGTTTACTTATGTAGATCACATAACAGTGGTTCTCAACCTTCCTAATGCCACGCGTCTTTAACACAGTTCCTCATGCTGTGGTACCCCCAACCATAACATTATTTTGGTTGCTACTCAATGGAGTTGTTTATGGTTGGGGGTCACCACAACATGAGGAACTGTATTAAAGGGTTGTGGCAATGGGAAGGTTGAGAACCACTGAAATATAATGAATGATAAGTAAATTCCTGTTTCAGAATTCCTCATTGAGGGTCCTGCCCTGTGTGCTGAGGGTTCTTCACAGCATCCTTGGCCTCTATCCACTGATTCCTGAGTCTGTAAAGCAGAGGTGTTCTGTCAGATGTCTCCTACTGGGGAAGGTCACCTCCAGCTGAAACTCCTAGTTCATACCCCAGGGGCCCTTGATTCATGGACCACAGATAAAGAAAACAAAACATAGAGAATGGGAAGGGACTGAGCCTATTAGGGAATATTGGTCTGTGACCTATCACCATCCTCAACTGAGGACCCTTCAAGATTTTTATATCATCCTTGCTGTAAAACAATGACAAAAATAAACTTTCTCTAAATTAGAAACATTTAAATGTAGTTTCTCAGCAAAAAGCTTCCATGATTTGTTTGGTGAAATGAAACTTAAAAATGTAACATTTGTATTTTCATTCTGATATTTCTGAATGAAATGAAAGGATCATTTTTCATAATACAGTGATTTCATTTCAGGGCATACTAGTCATGATGAACCATCTGTAGGGCTGACACACTGAAATAAGGAAAGACTAAACATTTGAGAAAAATGAGGAAGAGTGATCAGGTAACTAATTATTGAAGCCTCATTTTATAGTAAACGTAACTTAAGACTGCAGGGATAAAACAGGGCACAAACAAATGTTTACCCCCGAACAGTAAGTAATAAAATGATGCTTCAGAAGAGGTGGTCAGTAAGTTGCCTTCTCCTATTCACCCCTTCAGTTAATTCCTGATAGAAAAAAAAAAAAAAAAGAACGGGAGGAGAAATATATATCCAGATATATGGAGGGCAGGAATAAGGTACAGGGGCATATATGTCAATATGATGTTACATACATATGTTTTTATCAATAAATCTATAAAGGTCTATGATGAAATAACACCTTTGTTATGTGCTTCTTGTTTTGCAGAAACAGCATAAATCAACTTAAAACATACATTAGTTTCCTTTAGTCTTCACCCAGCTTTTTAACATAAAAAAATGCTCTTACATTTTACTCTTAACTAGTTAGCTGAAAAAAATAAAAGAAGTTGTTCAACTGCAGGTCTTAATTTAGGGTTGAATCAATGTTTGACTTACTCTAAAACCTGTTTTGTTAACTATACTACTATCTGGATTTCATATGCACATTCCATTCCATTTTTATATTGTTTATTGTTTAATATAGATATAAATTTTTATAGTTAAACTGTATTATATCTGTAATCAATAAGCAAAATTTGATAAATAACATTTTATCTATGCACAGAATGTATATTCTAGTTTTTATGTAAATTTTAGCTCATTAATTTTTTTTCTTCTTCTGTGAACTGCAGTAATGAAATAGATGTTAGGAAACAAATTATGTTTGATATGTATAAAGTAATGAAATTACATGGTTAGGATAATTATAATTCATAATTCAATTTTAATTTCAAATGTGCATTTTCTACCTCCTCATCAATTTAAACTAGATAAACTAGATAAACAAACAAACAAAAAGCACATTCTTGTTTTCCTCTGTTGCAAGTGGGGTAGAGAAAGAGGATCTGGCCAGCTGGTGTAGAGTTACAATTTACAGTAAATGGCAGTGAAAACAGACTTGTTTGGAATCTCCAGCTGGATGAGCATTGTGTCAACACTTTTGTGATATTTCTTGATGATATCATGTTAGTCTGAAGAGCACTTAGCAGATACTAATTATCATCTGGTGAACGCTCTTCAGTTAGAAAGGTGAAAATCTATTCTGTTTGTGCAATGCATGCTCAATTGTTAACCTAAACTGCAAGCTACTGAGACTTAATGTTTTGGTAATAGTGTAGGTGTAAACAAAACAGATTCTGTCAAAATTCTATAAAATATATATCTCCCAGAAATTGGATTCCAATTTCTATTATTTTATTAATGAATGTATTAAATAATTTAGCTTTATTTGTGGCTGTTCATGTTATTGCACAATTGTCATGTAAAATACAGCACACCAACTTTGAGATTGGTCATCACGTGATTTTAAACTATTATTTAATTCAGAGAAAAGATAATAAATGTTTGATACATTTCCGTGTAATCATCAGTGGTTTAAAATTAAGCAGTATTTTTGATAAATAATAGTAGGCATTCTTAACCGAGCAAATCTCAAGTAAGTAAGCCACATGTGAGACAAAGTATATTAAAACTCAAAGTAAGTTCAGGTGGTCTTCTGATTTTTACCAGATTCTGAACATCTGTTCATTCATTCATTCATTCATTGAAAAATACATCTTCAGCCAGATATGTTAACTATTATTTCATGTTGTTAGAAATAAAATACTTGATCATGAACTGGATCCAAATTACTGATACTATTGATTTTATGTAAATTATTTTAAGTACATTAAAGTAATCCATAGTATTTGATATTCTGTTAATATCATTCTGTTAGCCCACATTTAATTTCCCAGTATTTCCTTGGCAAAAACGGACTGGCTCAAAGGATCGTTTTTCATAATACAGTGATTTCATTTCAGGGCATACTAGTCATGATGAACCATCTGTAGGGCTGACACGCTGAAATAAGGAAAGACTAAACATTTGAGAAAAAAAGAAAACAATGTGGTAAGAGGGGGGAGAACAGAAATAACAAAGACAACAATGAAAAAATATTGATACATATGTGAGTCTTCCGTGTCTATAGAGTTGGAGGTGTAAATATTCTAAGGACATAACAGAAGAAATAGAAATGGGTGTAAAGCTTCTGGAGAAAAATCATCTAGAAATAATATGAAAGGTAAGTTTTTAAACAGAATACATATAATTTCTCTTAGAACTATATGAGAATAAAAGACCATTTTATATAAAAACTCAGCATTTTCCTAATTATTGAAAATGTTGAACCATATGTGAATAAAATGATTTTCCTTGATGCCTACAAGAAGTGGGTGCTAAAGCTTTCAGAACTTTCACTTGACCTCAAAGGCAGCAGTTTTCCTCCTTCATTCATTTATACTGGAAGCATTTTTTAGTATCTCTCTAGTAGGTATTGAGGGAAAATTATAAAGATGTCCATTGGAGGAGAATTGATTATGGCAGCAACAAATACACTGAAATGGAAGATTTATCAGTGTATTGCTTCTCAAGTTCATTTCCATACTTAAATACAGAGAAGGGGGAGTACGTGACATAGAGAAACAGAAGTATAGTTAGATTTGTTGCCCTTTAATTTGTCTAGAAACTGAGTTAGGAGAGAAAATACTCCAATTTAGGTAGTGTTAGACTACCAGGCAACTTTGTTTTGGGAAATTCATTTCTTTATCCTTGGGAAAATCGTTTGTAACCACTTCTGGTTTCTTTTTTTTATCATGTACAAGATGGTGGAATTAAAACAAAAAATCTATTGTTGAAGAATTTTCTAGCTAAAGTTTATTTGCTGATTATCTTTTCTTTCAACACCACACCCACGATCCAGTCCCAGTTTCCTGAAATCTCCATTTTCATATCATGGGTTCTGTATTGATAATATCTCCTAATATCCTGAAATTTAAATCATACTTTTGTTCATTCAAACTAAAGGCATATAAGACTGGATTGATTTTTACTAGGCTTTGTTTATTATAATCCATTGAATTTGCATTGTCTTTAGAATCTCTCACAGATTCTTCATATCCTTTCTCCTGGTAATGTGATATTCTAGTATTTATCCCTTCTCGCATGAACTCGACTTGCTTCTGGCTTATTTTCCTATATCTCTTTTCATATGCTATGCTTTTGCAGTTGAATAGAAAAGTCCCTTTCTTGGCTATGCTCCAAGACATGGCAGAGAGAATAATATACTGAAGTGAAGATGAGTGTTGATTTACTATTTAATCCCTCTTCGGGCTTATTGACACTTTATAAAAGTATTCCTGATACTGTTATTTGATCTGAAATTCATTATACGACTTCCTCTGCATGAACTTCTGGGCATCTAGCCTAATGAGATGGATAAATTTCTTAGAGAGTCTCCAAGGCATCGTAATGTGAACTTTTCAATTCTTCAAGTACTTTCAAAAGAGAAGGAATGAAAATAGAAAATTAAAGCTTCTTTGTTGACAATAGGAAGAGAAGATGGATGAGGCAATAGAACCTTATTATTGTCCAACATCTTAAACCAAAAACACTGTCCATCAAAGTAGTGTATGTTCTGAAGCTATATTATCAGATAATTCAAACTACTTCTGCATATTCATATCAGTAAGAGACAGTGCACATCACTAAATGAAACTTTCCTAGTATTTACCTTTGTCAAACTATTGCTTGAGGTAGATGTTCCCTTAAAGTGACTCAACAGCAACAGGAAAACAACAGGGAAATGTACATTCCTCTTAGGTAACAGCAGCAATTCTTTGTTCATTAACTATTTGTTTTCTGAGCTTAGAAAATTTCACCGGGCACTGAATGTGATCATTTATAATCAAAAGTATGAACCACATGGTGTGAAATTACATACTATCAGATATGTCAGTTTGTCTACTGTGTAGTGTAAATTAGGTACTTCTTTCAAGTCTTGCTCTATCTCTACTATGTACATAGGCGCATAGAAACTCTTAATTCTTTCTGAAAATTTTTCTCAAGATAAATTAATGTACTAATATAGAGTGCATCCAAATAACAGAACTTGCTTACAGATAAAGAGAAATCATCGAGTTTGTTACAGACATGATCTAGAACAGTGGTTCTCAAACTTCCTAACGCAGCAGCCCTTTATTACAGTTCATGGGTTGCAACCCCCAGGTTGAAAACCGCTGAATTGAGATTTGAGTTTGTAGGATTTGGCATGCTAATGTTTGATTTTTTTTTTTTTTTTTTTGAGCTGTAGCAGAAATTAAATACAAGTACACAGTGGCCTAAATAACTGAATAATCACACTACTTTCTCCAAATAACCTTTAAGATGTTAAGTTGTATACTTTTTTTATGTAGTACTCACAAATTGATGCTCTGGAAAGAGATAATATATGGTAAAAGAGCAAATGTGTTTTTATGGTTATATAGTCAGTTGTTTGTTACCAGGACATTATGTTATCTACACCATAAAAATGTGCAGTAAGTTTTCTAAATAAAACTCTCTTTTTTGATCAACCATCTTTATGAGGGAGTAATTTGCTAAGTTTGTCTGAGATATCCAGTAGAAGAAAGGAAAATTGCTTTGAAGAAATATTGCAAAAAAATGTTCATTGTAAAGATATAATGAAACTAAACAGAATGGTGTATACAATTAGCCCTCTATATATCTGTACATGCATAGATTCCACCAACCGTAAATCAAACAAAAAAAGGATGGTTGTGTAGGTACTGAATGTACACAGGATTTTTCTTGTCATTATTTTTAAACAATAGAGTACAAAAATTATTTACACAGCATTTACATTTCATTAGATATTACAAGCACTCTAGAGATTATTAGGAGTATTCATAGGATATGTTCAAATACTACATCATTTTATGTAATGGACTTGAGCATCTAAGTTCTAGTATCTAATATCTTCAGGGGTTTCTGAAACCAATCGCCTATGGATACTGAAGGACAATTGCATTTGAATATTTGTCCTGAACTTTGTGTATTTCAATAAATATTTTGTGAAGTAAACATCTTTAAATATTTATGAATTAAGTTTTATACTAATCTGATCTTCATTGAGGCTATGACTTATTAGAAGAATAGTATCAATATAATGCATACAGAATATTTTGTTTATAATAATCATTTGCTTCAAAAATAAGTGTGAAGCTAGCAAAGAAAAGGTATAGTGTCAGTTACATGGTAAGATTTCTTTATAGTACAGTGCAGCCTAGCATGGTCTCACACAGTCAGAGGCCATTTTTTTTCATCACATTCACAAGAGAATTTCTAGTAAATGGGAGTTGAAATAATGTCCCATTACTCTCCCACACATTTTCTATTTTGCCAAAGTATCTTCATATAAGCATAAGAAATCCTCTAGTGAATTAGACTGGGTTTCCCTACAAGAAAAGAATTCATGAGTTCATAAATCTTTCAGTCCCTTCAGTTTATCTGGAGAGTTATAGATAGCACGCGGGGTAGTGGTACATAGTGGAGATAATCTTGAAAACTAATGCCATCTCCATAATGGGGAGGTTGCTATTTCCCAGTGGGGGTGAGCTGTTTGGCTGTGTAGATATGGCCCTATTGCAGATTGCTGCTGGCAGAGAAAATCACATTCTTCTTGGTTTCCATATTGCTCTGAATATATTTCAATGGCTGAGATTTTAATTATATCCAAAAAGAGCACATGTACTCACTATTATGGTTTCTAATAATGGACAAAGAAATGAAGTTCACTGTTAACTGTATGATTCTCTTATTAAATCCTTTTAATATAGGAAGGTATTATAGGATTCTGGGATTTTTAAACAATGTTCCAGTGCCCTTATATCTTGAGGTAGGAAAGCAAACAAAAGGGTAGATAAACTTCTTTGACTTGTTTTTCATATTTCCTTTGGATTTGAGTTTTTTTTTTTTTTTTAAATTAGGAGAAAAGGATTTATACTTCCTTGTTTGATCCTAGTTAAACAACAAAAATCATTTTTCCCCTAGCAAGTTATGTTAGAAGATGCATGTATATATTAAGGCTTAAAAATAATTTTCTCTTACTAGATAGAAATTAATTAGGTAAATAGTTACAAAGTAGTGTATTTGTCAGTCATCCAGAGAAGCAAAATCCAGGCGTGTGCACACACACACACACACACACACACACTCTTATATATATAGAGAGAGAGACGATGAGAGAGAGATTTATTTAGGGAATTGTCTTAGGGTGTTCTAGAGGCTGCAAGTCTGAGATTTCTAGAGCAGGGCAACAGGCTGGCAAGTCAGGGGCAGGGTTTCTACGTTGCAAATTGAGAATTTCTTTTTCCTTGGAAAACCTCTGTATTGGGTCTTCAGTTGAAGGTTTGAAGGTTTTGTGCCCCATTCACAGTAAGCAGAATAGCCTGCTCTACTAAGTCTATTGATTAGGTTAATCATATCTGAGAAATACCTTCACAGCAAAATGTAGCCTAATGTTTGAGCAAACACCTGGGCACCATAGCCCGCCTAAGTTAACACATAAAATTAACAATGAGATGGATTAAAAGGAAAGTTTATGTCATCCCTGCTACCAATACAGTTTTCCTGGACATTGAATGAGGATTTGGGGGTATTTGTGGCAGAAAAATATCATGTGCAAAATAATAGTTAATATGAGCATCACATTTGCTTAAAGCGATTCACAGGTAACTTCAGCAATCTATGAAATAATGTTTCAAAAATTCATGCTGATATATATTAAATAAAAATTGGTTTGTGGCTCTTTTTGGCCTAATGTGTTTATAGGACAAAAATCTCTATAAATGTATACCAAATAAAAATTGGTTAGTTGCTCTTTTTGGCCTAGTAATCTAAGCAAGACACAAAATTAGTTTAATTCTTTTAAGAAGAAAAACAAGTCTTTCCCGTTAGATGATTAGCCATGTTTATGCAATTACCTCTGTGTAAATAGCCATTTAAAAATTATTTTGTGAGTTTAAATATCAGGTTACTTATTCATTTAGTCAAAAGATAAATGTTGCCTATAGATTTTAACAATAAGTTATCAGGCAAATCTTCATTGCTATCTTAAAATAAAAATTTGCTTACAATTTCTAAATTCCTCAATGTTATGTAAACTTTCTCATGTTGTTTTCATGAGAAGATGAAAATTTCTTAGCTACTTATCAGGAACTTTTATTTATTCAGTTTTTTTTCTATTAGCATAGATTCAGAATTATATAAATCCCTTAGCAATTGGAAGCTCTTTGATATTTAAAATATCTTGTTCAACCTCTGAAGCACTGAAGTTATAGATTAGTACAGGATGAAACATTTAATGACTATTATTAACGTTATCAGAGGTTGTATTTCTAAGTTTACTTCCCCTAAGATATTCTGTGTAATTTTAATTTATTTATCACAATTTAAGATATACATTTTTTTTGTGTGGACATTTACCTGTCATATTGCCATTTCACTCAGAATCTACAGAGCAAGTGCCCTGATGATTTGGTTACCAGCATGCACTCCACACCTAAAACAGAGCTTAACCCATAGTGAGCTTTCAAATAAATTTATGAATGGATTATTCATGTTTTATAAATGTAGACAGAAAAAGCAAGATAATTAAATTAATATAGTGACATTAATGCAATGAGAAAGTGCAAGAGACTGGATTTCTGTATGTTTGGCTTTAAAACTTACAATGTTTTGCACTAAGCCTTGCAGACTTTCATTTTGTTTCTTTCCTTCACTAAGGACTACATTAAAAAAAAAAAAAAAAAAAAAAAAAGAGTGACAAAATTTATCCTTGATGATAGGGCACATAACTCTGAAAACATGCTTTATTTTAGAAGGGCATGTGGAGATCTATAGATGTTAACAGGAGAACAAGAGTAAAGCGTATTTGCTGGCTTTGGACAGGCTGTACGCGATGTTGCCTTCAGCAGATGTGACCTCTTGTTCAGACCTCTAGGATCTGCTTCCTGACTGCTCTCCTTGCTACTCCCACACCACTGCCTTCAAACTGTCATTTCCAAACATAGCAGCAGAAACATTGAACATCCTTTTAACATGGGTACATCAGAAAATATCAAGCCTTTCCTCAGAATTTTCTAATGACTTTCCATCTCATCAGATGGAAAATTCAAATACCTCAAAATGCCTGACAGTTTCCCCTGTGCTCTGACTGTCCCCAGCATTTCTCCTTTCATACCCTAGTGACCTGCACGTGTTCATGCCCTCCCAGCTAATCAGGCTCCTGCCTCAGGACCTTCCCACTTGTTGCTTACTCCTGAAACATTTATCCCCCAGACATCCACATGAGTTTCTTTCCTTACTTGCTTACCATTGAGGTTTTTCTGGCAAGTGCTTATCACCACCTGACATACTATATTTTTTACATATTTGTTTACTGTTGGATGTGAGTTGTAAGCTCTGGAAGAATTTTTTAAAAAATGTTTACTACTCTTTGGCATTTATAAAAGCTTTTGATACATAATAAGTGTGTGAAGCAAATGTTTGTTAAATGAATGGATATTTCTTTTCATTCTTCTAGATACTTGAAACTATATCCCTCCAAAGTAAATTAGAACATCAGAACTCAAAGCATGCAGGGTATTTGAAGTAAATTACCTATAGAAATATAAATACTGTATAGAAATATAAACACTGAAGGTCAGATTAATGTGTAACTCCTAACACCAAATTATAACTTGAAAACATCTAAATTTCCCTGGCACAGTTAATTGTTACATAACAATGGGCAACTTAACTAAATTTGTAGGTTCTCTTTTCTCAAAAATTAAATAGCACTAACAGTATACTTTATTCCCTTTTCCCTTATCTAATTAGTCCATAAAGGTAGTTGTTAAGATACTGCTACGTGGTCATTTCCTAAACTACTATTTTATAAGGTTTGTTTTACAAGGTAATATGTACTGGAGTTGGTACAAAATGAGATGTCAATAATCAGCAATTATTTGTATTTGCAATGAGTCAAAGAAAATGAAGAGTGTAAATTAGGGAAAGTCTAGACATTAGTTCATAATGATGGTTTTAGTGCTATCCACTGCATCATTCTCTCACATGAAGCAGAAAATCTTAACAACCCTCAGTGGGCTTAGGGAGGGACAACTCTGTGATCCTAAGTGGACAGAAAGTAGTTGTAGAAGAACAAACCATCATCCAAACACACGGGTCTTTGAGTTTATTGAGAAGAATACTAGTTCTAACCAGAGGAAGGGGGGTTGAAAGGATGGCATTGCTAGTAAATCGTATAACAGGAAAAAAGGAAACTACACAGAATGCCTATTTGTTTGCTTAACCACATATGGCATAACCTGTCTTTTCAGAGTTTGTTTTAAACTCTTGAGAGTACTGAGAAGACAGAAGGGTGTAACCCTCTTCCACATCACACCACATTCTGAGATGTCTGATAAAGCAAACCTGACAGAGAAAAAGACAAACACAACCGCCTCCCATTATCTTTTTACCATAATAAAAGCCCAAGCCACGCTTCCTGGGGGCTGGCAATACTTCTTTCTTTAGTGCCAGGCCATTTCCTTCTTTGGAAAGTAAAATAAATATTTTGCTTCACACCTATCATAATCTTCAAGTCAGGAATGCTTCCTCAACCTATTGAACAGGTTCTTTCCCTAACAATAAAGGCAACAATAAATGGCTGTTAGAAGTTCTAAAATGAAAAATTCTCAATGTATATCTCGAGGCAGGGAAAGGTTCACAGAGAAGAAAATGCTTGACCTGATGCTGAAATAACTAGGATTACTTCAGGCATGTTAAAGGAAAAGGAATTCTAAAATATGGATGTGTTGCTTAGAAGCTTAAAAAGTAGCTTGATGTGGAAAGAAGCATATCAGTCTTGACAACTAGACAAAGACACAACCATAAAAGGATGTTTAAGACTCAGTCATACAATAAAGGGCAATACAGTTCACATGGCAATAGGTTAGGGTTTATTTTTAGGGCTGTAAATTGTTTCAAGCATCGGGCGATCTAGTCAGGATTATGCTTTAAAAAAGGAAAGGATGGAAAGTCTGAGAGCAACAGGAAGCAGAATTATTAGCTTAGGTTATTGTAAGTGGGCAATGGACAGACATTATCAGTTTGGTTTTACTGAATGGGGTAAAACATTTTCTATAAGATAGAACTAATTCATCTCATTGTGATAATAGAAGTGAAATGTTTCTAAGGAGGCAGCGTCTTATGACAAATACTGATAAGAATATGGTAAGATAGTAAGTAACTAACATATTGCATTGTTTTAAGCTTTGTATTTAAATTTCATAGCCTATTATTTTAACTATAGTTAGGAGTTAGTATTATTTAATCACATGCAGTTTTATGTCAACAGTTTTGTATGTTCAGAGTATTGAATGGCAAAACTTACTTTTCCAAACATGTATTAGAAGCCTGGAATTTATAGTTGCTTCTAGATAAATGGAATATTCATCTATCAATTTTGTTAAAGTAAATCACTAATACTAACTTTCATCACTGTATATGCCAAGAATTTTATGCCAAGTTGAATTGTTTCACTCATTTAAATATCTTTCTCCTATATTTGTAATTGATGATGGAATCTTCTAAATTGATTGAAAGAAAAGTTAAAAAATGAATTTTCTTATAGCCAGATGTATTTTCTCTCTGTATTCATTTGAAATGATGTGATTTAGAAGTTGATGCTCATTCAACTAATTGAAATATATGTCTGTAAATGTGAATTGTTGTCATATTTCATTGAAATGCACATCATGGTTTCAGGAAACATTAATGGTGCCAAGACTATGCCATTGACTCAGAAGTTCATTGCAGTTTGTGAATGGAAGAACCTCTCCCTGATGATGCTCAGATTATTCCAATAGAAAATGTATTAAATCCTTTCAGACCTATATGCTTTTTGATTCATTTAAGTTGATTTGCTGAAGAAATTATTTAAAATTTTTCTAGTTACTCATCAACCAGTTAGAAAACTTTACTAGGCTAGGTGATCAATCCAGCTTGGAAGTGCTCTAAGATACATTTGCTCTTCATTGTTTGTAGATTTCGTATTTGAAAAGTTACTGTAATTTATTTGTGACCCCAACATTAGTGCTTATGACACTTTACAGGGCCACACAAAGAGCAACAAAAATTTCATTTGGCTAATACTTTGATTCCCACATGACAGCAAACAAGGCAAGGCTCTGTCGTCTTATTTCAGCTCATATTCTGTGAGTATCCTTTTTGAAACTGTATGCTGTTTTTTACATTGGTTTGTGCTTTTACTTTCACAATGGCTCCAGGACTGTGCTGGAGCATTGGTTCATGATCTTCAGCACAAGAAGGCCATGCTGTGATGCTGTGTCTCATGGAGAAGACAGACGTGTTTGTTGGGTGTTATTCAGGCATCAGCTGTATGCTGTTGGCCATGTTTTTGATGTTAGTGAATCAATAGTATACATTACATAAAGCGTCTTTAAACAGAAGGACACATAAAATAGGATGATGTGTTGATCAGTAGACACAGTTTTTTTAATTAAATCATAATGGTGTACATTAATGCAATTATGGAGTGCAATGTGCTGGTTTTATATACGATTTGAAATACTTCCATCAAACTGGTTAATATAGCCACAAATACTATGACCAGAGGCTCACATAAACCAGCAGGAAATACAGAAATCTAGCCCTGTGTGTCTCCTAGGGGCAATGGTGTGGTATCACTGATTCAGTATTTGTGGTGATTTTATAGGCCATGGCTGCCATGAATTATGAGAATTTGCTGTATTTATATTTTCTAAAAATGGTAGGTAAATATAGTAGCTTTGGTAATATGAAATTTAACATACATAAACAACTAGTGTTTTGCTCTTCATGTATATAAAGCAAAGTTTAAAATGTTTATGAATTATTCATGTTGTTGGGGTAAATATATCCTGAATCATGCATTGTGCTATAAAAGTAGGTATAAAAGATTTTACAAAATCTAACTGATTTAAAGTTTCTTTTAGTCTTAGATATTTAATGTAAGATAGATTATTTCAGAGAGAAATTCCAATCTCACAATCAATAACTAAAAGCTAAGGCATTTGTAGCTGCCTAAATGCAGAAATCCCCTCTTGCAAGATGGACTATATATTTTGAGTATGAATAAGAAAATCCCAAGTGTATGGAAAGAAGTTCTCTATCACACATCCTTCCAAAACAAAACAGAAAAAGAATGCTGAATAAGCTAAATAATTATTGAGACATAGAATTAACTTGGGATCAGAGACTAAATCTGGTGTATTGGAAGATCAGATTAAGATGCTATTCTTAGATAAATCTGAAAGAGCAAATCTAGCTTTCTTTGTAAATCATCTATTGACCTAAAACAAAGAGAATTTAATTTCCAATTCCAATTTAAATTAAAAACCTTGATCAAGTATATTATAATGGCAAACTGCTACTTATCCATACATCATACTATTCAGGAATTAATACACTTATTTTTAGAAATACTTTGAGGTGGCATAAAACAGCCCTACAAGTAACAACATTTGAGATACTTAAGGCATATAATTAGATAAAGAGCATTAATAATTATAGTTGGTATAGTCCAGTAAATTAATGCACACAACTGACTTTGTTTTCCTAGATTGTTATAATTATAGTCAATTTGTTTCTGTACTATATACAAAATAATGATTCATTGAGAAATATACAGATATGAAGACTGCTTGGACAGGAATACAAACATGACTGACAGTCTCTTCTGCAGAGTCCAGTGATAAAAACAGACATATAAACCTGTATTTAAATTTCAGATTATTTACTATTTATTCTTCAAAACACTCCATGAGATAGATACTATTTTTACTTACCTCTTTTACAGAAGAGGAAATTGAAACATTTTCATACTTCTACCTATGAGACTTAGTCTTCTAAGGAACTAAAGTACTCTTTTAAACTTTAGCCTTTGTAAGAACACATTATTTTAATTGAGTTGTAAAATGTACCTTCCTGGTGAAAAAATAATTATTTGATCTATATTACCTATCTTGATTAATGTACTGGATCATTAAATATTTATTCTAAATATTTTGACAACCACACATTTCAAAAAAGAAAGAAAAAATAATGTCAAGCCAGGTGTGGTGGCTCATGCCTGTAATTCTGTTACTCTGGGAGGATGAGGAGAGTGGATTGCTTGAGCTCAGGAATTTGAGACCAGCCTGAACAAGGGCAAGACCGTTGTCTCTAGTAAAAATATAAAAAGTAGCCTGGACTCGTGGAGGCGCCAGTAGTCCCAACTATTTGGTTAAGGCTGAGGCAAGAGGATCGCTTGAGCCCAAGTGTTTATGGTGGCTGGGGGCTTGATGATGCCACAGCACTCTACCTAGGGCAACAGAGTAAAACAAAAGTGCAGAATAAATACAATAGTAATAATAAAAAGGGTAAATGTTATTCACATTGCACTCATTTGTATTCTGTCTTCAATAATTTTTTGTGTTATTAAGTCATAATTAATATGAGTGCAATTACTATTATTTTTAGTAGTTATATTACATAATAGTTTTCAAACATGGAATTGATATATAGCATTCTTTTGTCTTTCTAGAGATTTGCAATCTTATGTTATAGAAGTAAAATAATATCCAGGGAACTTAATAATGATAGGCTATGGAGATAGGGCTGTCGAGAACAAAGGAACTGATTCTTCCTGGAGGCAAACTTACAGTATATATATATATATATATATATATATATATATATATATATATATATACACATACACATACACATACACACATACATGATGTAGGCTCTTACCTATCATAGGGACCTAAAATCAGTAAGAAAATATTTATTGAATGACTGTGAATTACTGAAGGCTGGCAAAAGCTAAGTAAACAGGACAGAGCTGGTCTCTGCTGTTTAAATATTAATTCTTAAGTCTAATAGTAAATATAAAATGAAACATATGAGATATGTATACAAGAAACATATTTGTTGCATACAGCTTTTAATAAATGTTTAATATTTTTCGTCATAGATCAAATTTTTAGAGGCTCAACTTATACTATGAAAAAGATACATGTATAAATTGCTTGATTTTAAAGAACTATAATTCAAGAGGATAATTATTTAATTTGTAATTCAGTTTGACTAATATAGCTGTGACCTATCAAGAATAATAATTTAGGTAGCATCAAGGATATTCTATGCTAATGACACCATAAGCTCATCATTATTTTATTTGTCTTCTCCTCTGTATTAATAGTTTATGTTACAAAGCACATCATTATCCTCCCAGCCTCCTTTATTTTTGGATCGAAATCACCATCATCAAAATAAACCCTAAGTCTAAGAATTTAATGAGGAAGAAAGTCTTTCCTTCTTTGCATAAGAATAACATGCCTTGGATGCTTAGAATATGCCAGGAAACCACGCATTTTTATTCTGTCATCAACAAACATTTCTGTTATAAAGTCATAATTAATATGAGTGCAATTACTATTACTTTTAGTAGTCATGTTACATGATAGTTTTCAAATGTTGAATTAATACATAGCACATTTGCCTTTCTAGAGATTTGCAATCTTATAATTTTTGGCATTTACTAAGGGCTTTTAGGTATAATATCCTCTTAAATCCTCACAATGTCTCTATCAAGTAGGTATTATTAATACATGCATTAAGAAGTAGAGAAATTGCAACAAAATAAGGCTAAGTATAAGGTTAAGTAATTTGTCTGCATTTACAAATTGCTCACTGACCTGGAGCTCGAATCCAACTCCAAAATTTGTATTATCATCATTCCTATTCTACACTGTTCTGTTATGAAGTTGTTTAATTTGCATAATCTAGAAAGAGAGTGATATTAGGATTCACTAAGTTTGGATTTGACTTTCTTTTGAAATCTTTTCATTTATTAAATTACAGGCCTAAAATTGAAAAGTGGAAAAGAAAAGCAGATGCAAGTTTCTAACTGTAGAATATGGTTAACACCTGTTTCACCTTAGATGAATTTATCTTGTAGATTTATGGTTTCTTACACAGAATATTCAGTATTTGATTCAGCAGTTCTATAAAAGTATGTATCTTGTATCAAGTGCTGTTGTTTGTCTTTTCCTTCATTTAATGTGAAAATTAGTTTTTAGTTTGGGTGATGGCAAAGTAAGGTATAAGTTCAGAAAAAAAAAAAAAGAAAACAATTCAAGAATTTAAAATACCTGGAACTTATAGCATCACTCTACCTCAT
The DNA here is from genome assembly GCA_963574355.1 of Loris lydekkerianus. Lineage (NCBI taxonomy): Eukaryota > Metazoa > Chordata > Mammalia > Primates > Lorisidae > Loris > Loris lydekkerianus. Next base: position 60,239 of record CAUYPK010096565.1, read on the forward strand.
TTGATCATGCAGATATTGCCTACTGATTATCTGACCAAAGCAGAATTTCAGAATTATTGCTTAATACGCTTACATGCCTGTAATTCCAGGTACTTGGGAAGCTGAGGCAGAAAGACTGATTAAGCCCAGGAGTTTGACGTTGCAGTGAGCTGTGATGACCCACTGCACTATAGCTGGGGCAACAGACCAAGACTCTGTCTAAAACAAACAAACAAACAAGACAGAAGAGAAGTTCCAATTTCAGTGTTAGGTTCATGATGATTCTTTGAGTATAGCTGCAAATTATTATCTAATTTCCAAATTAAAATATGAGAAGATTTTCCAGCTCCATCCATGTAAACATAAAAGAGGTAAAGACTCCATTTTTTTAATGCTGCATAGTATTCCATGGTATATGTATACCACAATTTATTAACCCATTCATGTGTCAATGGGCACTTGGGCTTCTCCATGACTTGGCAGTTATGAATTGAGCTGCAATAAACAATCTGTTGCAAATATCTTTATTGCCAAATGATTTTTGGTCCTTTGGATATACACCTAGAAGAGGAATTGCAAGATCAAATGGCAGGTCTACATATATAGATCCCTGAGTGTTCTCTAAACTTTCTTCCAAAAGGAATGTACTAGCTTGCATTCCCACCAGCAGTGCAGAAGTGTTCCCTTTTCTCCAC
>CAUYPK010096568.1:0-19851 GCA_963574355.1 Loris lydekkerianus
ATTAAACAGAAGTAGTACTTTAACAGAATATTAGTGTAGCATTAGGTCTAAGATAATCTGCAACAAAAATGTACCATTTTCAAGGGGTACTGCTTAGGAGCACTTTTTATGGGAAATGATACCTTCCTTTTTCCTGCTTAAAAGTCATCTGGTGTTATATGCATAATATTAACATGTTTATGGCATTTGGGAGTTCAGTCATCCCTGTTGGAGGGAGAGACATTTCAGACATAGGGAAGGGAAAACATGAATGGTTTTATATACATCTAATCTAGCTTCAGGTTGTCACCCTCTCTCCCCACATGGTTAGGGGTATTAGATTTAGATTCTCAATGTGTAAGTCGCCTTATCCATTAATCTCTATCTTCTGTTTTAAGTTTTTACATTTGTGTGTATCTGCTCTTTTGCTTTTGGATACATTTTCAAATTAAAAGCCACATGAGAAATATAATCAGTATAGTAATACCTTAATGTATACGTAATAAATAAATGGCTGTATTGATGTACACAAGCTCTCCTGGTTTTTCTTTTTGGGTAGTAAGTGGTTTCCATTAGGTTATCACAGGAAAAAAATCAAGATAAGATTCTCAGAAGAATTCCTGTTTTGTGGTATTTGCCTATCAAAGTGTCTCAGAAACGAAGCATTTAATAATACACTCACATTTATTCTACTTACGTATTTATGTGATCTGCATATAGAATGCATAGTGTTTATGAATTAATAGTAAATAAGTTGCCTTGGTGCCTGTAGCACAGTGGTTACGGTGCCAGCCACATACACAGAGGCTGATGGGTTCGAATCTGGCCTGGGCTAGCTCAACAGCGACAACTGCAAAAAAACAGCTGGGCCTTGTGGCAGGTACCTGTAGTCCCAGCTACTTGGGAGGCTGAGGTAAGAGAATCGCTTAAGCCTAAGAGCTGGAGGTTGCTGTGAGCTGTAACATTACAGCACTCTACTGAGGGTGACATAGTGAGACTCTGTCTCAAAAAAAAAGAAAATAGTAAATAAGTTGTTTTTTTTAGAAATAGTTACTACTGAAATTTTTTTTTTGATAACCTGTCACATTAAGCATTAGTTACCTCATAGGTCATAATCAGACCACACAGATCATCTATCTGCCTTTTCACATTTTGCATTAGTCAGGGTACGTTGCTTCCTGCTCAGTTCATCTGATCTTGTTAGCTGTTTCATAACTTGGTAAGTTCGCCTCTTCCTTATTTGTTTATTGGTTGGAGTAAGATTTTTTTTTTCCAACTGTATAAAATTAAGACAAATGTTTCTGTTGCAGGCTGTATATTGAAAATAAAAGAGAAATTCAAGTCTATTTGCTCACAGTATATTAAACTCCAGAAGCCAAACTTTTAAGGGCATCAGGTCTGCATCTGACGTTTTAATAGCTGCTGTTTGGTTTCTATCAATCACGTCATTGCACATTAAAATGCACCAACAAAATAAGAGATCTGTCATTCCTTCGTTAAGAAACAGTAATCCAGTACAAGATTTATAGGCTGCAGTCTCCACTGTGTGTTCACAATAAATCCCCATTCAGTGCTCAAACCAGAGCAAGCCTCCCTGTCGTTTAGTGTTTTCTAGTCAAAAATGTCCCCAATATAAGATTATCAAAGGTTTTCTTACAGGACTACATATAAAATCCTTTTGCCAGCAAAAGCTTAATTTAGGTTGGCGGTTTCCCTTTTTGAGTACTCAAGACAAGATCTTGGTTATATCAGAAACACATAGGTACTGATGTATTATTAGCAGGCCTGGTGTTAATTAGGGAGAATTACCAGAAATAGTTTGCTTCGTGGAAATTTATTACAGAATCACACTTGACTGATGGCAGAATAGGAGTTGCTGAGAGAGAGCAGCTCCCACTCATAACCACTAATTAATAGGGTGCCAAAATTCCACAGAGAAAGTTTCATCCCCAGTGTGGGAGCCTCCCAGGGAAAACGGTTCCTTGGCACTATTTAAAATTTAACAGAGGAAAGGGGCTAGGACACAAGGCTACCTAACAGAAATGTCACACTGATAACAGTTTTATGTTGTACATAAGAATGAGAGGATTTAACTCAGTAAGCACCAAGCCCAGAAGTTGTCCTTTATCATACAAAGGAAATACGCACAATATTTTTAATGTGGTGTCTGATTCATCAAACGGTTCATTTTATGAAGCGAATTTAGAGCAACCATTTGCCTGTGGTGTTACATTACTGAACTTTTACTCTGGATCTGGTGATTTAGAAGCTGTTGGGTAGGTGGCAAGATTGAATCAATGATTAATAAGAAAGGTGTGGCCTCCACACCTTGAGCACAAGGGTGGGGGGAAAGTGAGGTGCATTTAGTGATCGCCACTAACGGCGGAGCACAGGGAGAACCTTAGCAAGGAAAGTTTGCCAAGAAGGCGCTTTTCTTCCTGTCTGTAACTGCATGTAATCACACAATGAACAATAAAGCTTGGGGTTGTTGGTGAGTGTAGAAGAATAAAACATTTCCATGTCAAAAAACCACTGGTCACTGACCTTGGGGAGAAAAAACAATTTAGAATTAATGGGAAATGTGATTTTTCAATTTTTTAAATATGGCAAAGACAGTTCCCCAGGAAAATGACTTGGGGGCCAGACCCCTGAATTGATTCTCTTCTGCAGCCATGTGTCAAAAGGCAAATTTCTGTCTTTTCTGTCCAAAGTTTCCTAATTGCCCTTTCATCTCCATATTCTAAACTGTCATATTTTCTCTATAGTTCACACATAATTGGATTTGCTTTTTTCTTTTTTCCCTTTGTCCTGTTTCTTTTGCTTATAAGCGGCACACAACTGGTGCTACTCTAACTTGCTCCAAAATGCCATTTTTCTATGTTTCGAGTATTTGAGTAGACTGTAATATTTTCAGGTGGGTCTTTTGAATTTTCTAGCTTAGTGTATCACTAACAACTGTTTCCTTGGTAAAGAGGAAAATAAGTGGCGCTCCAGTGGCATCATAGCAGTATTAGTTTTTGCATAAATAAAACTGTGTAGTTGACCCTGTAGTCATGTTATTTAACCCCAGAAGCTTTCTCTATCCCTGTTTGCTTGAGAATCCTGACAATTTCAAGCTTTCTTAATTGAATGCAATAGAAAGCAGAGGAATCCATGGTGTTTTTCAAGCATGAATATTGAAATACAAGTTAAATTTTGGCTTTATCAACTGGAAGTTACCATTTCTTCTGCTCTGCTAAATTATTGTGCTACTGCTTAATAATTTATTAGTCTCTAGTAACATGATACATGCTTTGAATACTTCTGCCCTTAGAAATTGTCGTGGATCTTTTATAGTTTATTTCTGCTTGTATCTGGGAAATTCTTGATGATCCTTTAATAATATCAACATAGAGTACAGTGAAGAGTATTAAGGGTAAAAAAGTGGTGACTCCTGTATGTCTGGATCTGATTGGGAGGAAAGAAATCACAGGGTAAATTAGGAGAAGCTCAGTATAGGGAATTATTAAGCTGTGATAGGAGTAACTATGACAACACCAAGAGACCTCCACGGGGTAGTCCAGGGCTGAGAGAGAACCCAAGGAAGGCGAGCTTGGAGGGAGCTCCCCTCTCTATGGCTGGGGATCAGACCTTGTTGGAGAAAGTGGTTTCAGCCCCAGACTACACAGTCAAGGGGGCCCCAGGAAGCTGGTCCCCAGGTGAGGCCAACGATGTGAAGTTGCTGAGGGACTGTGTACTCTGCATGCACAGCTGGGGGTCCCCACACACATGCACCGTCACGGGCCACACAGAGGAAGCACGATGCAGCCCCTTTTGCCATATTCCTTCCATTCTCTCAGCACAAAGCTTAACATTAGGATCACTGGAGGAGAAGTGATTAGAGACCAGGTCAGTATCACAGAGAGGGGAACTGAAGGGCGAATATGAAAGTGAAAGTCGATAATTGGCACTATTGGATACAAAATAAAAACTTTAGATTCTCTACTAAATTGAAACCTCCATTATCCAGAACATCACTGCATATTCTTTTTTCTTTCTTTTTCTTTTTTTTTCCAGAGACAGAGTCTCACTGTATCGCCCTTGGTAGAGTGCTGTGGCATCACAGCTCACAGCAATCTCCAACTCCTGGGCTTAGGCAATTTTCTTGTCTCAGCCTCCCAAGTAGCTGGGACTACAGGCGCCTGCCACAACACCCAGCTATATTTTTATTGTTTTTGTTGCAGTTTGGCCTGGGCCGGGTTCAAACCCTCCACCCTCGGTATATGGGGCCGGCGCCCTACCTCCTGAGCCACAGGTGCCGCCTATCACTGTATATTCTTGATGAATTAAAGTCAAACCAAAAATCCTTCTGACTTCCTTCTTTATTGTCAAAAATCTTCTGATAAGTAATAGCCAGGCACGCTGGCTCATTCCTGTAATCCCAGCACTTTGGGAGGCCAAGATAGAAAGATAGCTCGAGTTCAAGACCAGCCTGGGCAATATAGTAAAACCCCACTTCTACAAAATAAGTAAAAATATTAGCCACGTGTGGTGGGAAACACCTATAGTCCTAGCTACTGGCCAGGCTGAGGCAGGAGGATAGCTTGAGCCTAGGAGTTTAAGGTTTGCAGTGAGCTATGATGACATCACTGCACTCACTCTAGCCCAGGGAATGGAGTGAGACTCTGTCTCAAAAAGATAAAATACATTTCTGACTATATTCTGGTAAAAAGTTTGAAAATAGTTTTCTAGGTCAATGCTACTCAATTTGTGGGCCCTGGACTGGTATCAGGCTGAATTACTTGGTCTGCAGTGAGGTAAGTATTAAAATTGAGAATAAGCATTTAGGATCTTTCATAGAAATTTCATGTTGCCATAGTTATCAAACTTTTGGTCAGTGAGGTTGAACCATTGTAGACCAGTTTGAGTGCTGAACTTCCACAGTGAGTCGCATATGTTGTGAGCTGTGGCCTATGAAGCACTATTTTAGGTTGATCCTAATATATTAATTAGATTCAAACAGAGGTGGAGAGAATTATTATCCTAATTCTTTTAGGTTAATAAATCTTCCTTTGGGCAAATTAGGCATCACGTGTTGCTAATTTGCTATAGTTGCAGATTTTCTACCTAAAATAGACATGGTATTAGAGTGGAGAATATATTTTATATTTTAAGTGGTTCTTTTGTTAAAAAAATTTCTAGTACTTTGTTAATATTGAAAAGGCCTAGAATTTTAATATAGCATAAATTTTACAAGAAAATTATTAAATTACAAATCAGATAGGTGAGCAATGTCTTCCTTTATACAAAAAATTCTGTTTTATAAACAAAAATGAAGTTTCTTAACAAAGATAAATGAACAGTTGAGTAAATGTAAGCTCTTTCTACATGGCAGCGTAAAGGTGAAGTAAATTCACAAATAATACAAGAACTTTTAAAAATAAGTATTCAAAATTTAGCTGGCTTTAAACTTTCCCTTTTTTTAGATTTAGATCTCATTATCACTTTGAATGCTTTTAACTCGCTTGATATAAGATTCAGTGATGAAGATCTCATACAAGACTCTACTTCACAAGTAATCAATGTGCAAAAGGGCTCATCTTGAAGTTCTTAAACAAACCTGGCCTACCTTGGCTAAAATAGCCACATTTGATCATTAACTTTTAAATTCCTTGACTCTGAGTAACTACCTCCTTTTAGAAAATCTAAACCCACCACAAATTATTTTTCATGCATTAAATAAATGGAAAAAACTAAGTGGAGACTGTAAAGACTGAAGGGCTTTCATTTCATGTGTTTTCCACGGAGGACAACAGACCGACTTGATTTTCCTAATAAGGCCATGCTGAATTCTGGAATACTTATCCCCATAAATTTTGTTGAAATATCTAAAAATAGTCATTTCCCCCCCCCCCAAAAAAGAGTTTGCAATTTAATGTGTTTAACCTAGATAAGTATCAAAAAAGAGACGTACCTGGAAAAAGTTAGTGGCAAAATTGTGCTTCCAATATCAGCATGGGGCAGGTGCAGCTTGAGGAGCGTATCTCACACTTTGAAAGGAGGGAGAACAGATCAGTTATTTTGCTGTTTCAATTTGCCTTTCATACAGCATCATGCATATATTTAAGACTTAGGGCGGATTTTAGTCCTTCTTTTCCCTGCTGTTAGTAACTAGAGGTACACATTTCGAACTTGCATACAGGCTGGTTTGTGGACTTCACTCAATCCCAGAATGAAGTCTTGTGTTCAGGAATACTTTCCTGGCTCACTCAGAGTGAAAGACCATGTCCTTGTCCTGTGCTTGGGCCCCATCACTCACTGCTTTCCCCAGCTTCTCTTGGAACCATCCTTGCCCCACTGGCACGTCCCTGCCTCGGGGACTTCACACTTGCTTCTTGGTCTGCCTGGAATTCTCTACCCCAGGCTTCTGTTCGTGTTTTACCTCCTTATAGAGGCCTTTGCTGACTTTATCTAAATGGCTTGTCCCTGCCTCCTTGCTTATCATATTCGCGTACTCATCACCACCCCACATTATCACTTGTACTCCAGCCCAGGAGACAGAACAAGACCTCGTCTCAAAAAAGGAAAATCCTCTGTTAACTACTTCAGTATGCATAGGAAACGCAATGTTGCATTGATTATGTTTTTCGAGTGTACCCGTGATACAACTGACTAGTTCTGAGTATTGGGGATGTTTAGTTGGCTGTATACTGAGATATAGCCAAAGGCACTTTTAAATTAAGTTCATTTTCCTCTATTGTAATGTTTTCCTACAGTTAAAATGAGTAAAAGACTCTTAATTGGAGGTTTTTGTTAATTGGGATTTAAGTTCATGGAAGTTTTTATGTATGAGCCTCAATCCTTGTCACGTGGGAAAATGAATGATTTTCATAATGAGCAATAGAAAGCAAGGAGAGTGGGTGGCACTGTGGCTCAAAGGGGTAGGGCGCTGGCCCCATATGCCGGAGGTGGCAGGTTCAAACCCAGACCTGGCCAAAGAAAAAAGCAAGGAGAGTAACAATTCCCCTTCTCAGTAAAGTCACGCATGACGGGATTGAGCCAGTGGATCTGTAACAACTTACTTTTGTCACACAGTCTTTGTAATTTGTGTGATATATCCTCTGTTTTACTAGGGCACCCTGGTACATCGCATAGAGCTCTAATGGGAGAAACTCTTGAGACTCTCAAGTATTTTTTTTTTTTTTAATTGTTGCAGTTTGGCCGGGGTTGGGTTCGAACTCGCCACCTTCCGTATATGGGGCCAGCATCCTACTCACTGAGCCACAGGCACCACTCGAGACTGAAGTATTTTTAATTCACATTTTAGAGAAGAGAAAATGAAAGCTCAGAGAAATGATTCTCTAAAAACCATTTTTAACAGGAAAATCTGAGAATTAGACTTTCTAATGGACTAGGCAGGAAATTTATTACTTTATCCACATTCCCTTAGGATCCTTCTTATTAATAAGGAACAATTCCCATACACTCTGTTAGTAAAGGACAGTATCAAGAATTGCTTCATTTTGCTAGAATATGTAGAACGTGAAGGCTGTATCTGAAGGGTACAGTTGCCGGCCACACAGATGTCAGTGCCTGGGAGGTTTACAGTTGGGCCATCTGTTCTCCAAGGGTATTTGTGACACGATCGTCCTCCCTGCAATGCACCATTTGCTGCTCTTTGTGTTTCCTCTACATTTCACAGTCCATATGCTGTGGATATAAAACAAAAAACCACAGGAATAATGAGATAAAGTTGGTCTGCTGTGTACATAACACCAAATGTGACATCAGACAAATCAGAAGACTGGAGGAAATGCATTTAGAATTACTTGCCCACACAAAGGTCAATAGTACCTGTTTAGATGTTGGAAAACTGGTCAGAATGGTTCACACCCAATTAATTGTTACCTTTCCAGGACGATGAATTTAGTTCCAGGCTGGGGGGGAAGAAGAATGAAGGATGGGAAAGGTGAGACCTCCGAGAGGGGAGAGACACTGCATATATGTCCAGTTATACCGACAAGGTTGCAGTAGAGTCTTGGTTTTATTCAATTGAAATAAAAACTCTCTGCTATTTTGTAGTGACAGGCACCACCACTAAGTCCACTGAAGCATAGCTGGAAAATCCAGCTGCCCTCACATCTGTTTTGCCTGACCTTTCAATCATCAGCAAATAGCTGCCACTAGGAATGGAAGTCTGGGTAGGATGTGGCTCTGACTTTCTAAGCTATTGTTATGGAAAACAGATTGAAACAAAATTCACGCATGCCATGTACCGTGCCCAGAAATTATAGACTTGTCTGAGGGGTGTTAAGGATCCGACCTGTGGAGAGTGCTCACACCTGCTTCTTACATTCAAGTTGTTAATCCTTTGTTCAGAAAATGAGACATTTCGTGAAATATGTGAATGGACTGCTATGACTTCAGTCTTCAGTGTTTCAGTTCTTAAACTGGTTTGAACTAAAACAACAGTGAGGAAATAGTGTGTTTTAGACTTCGCTTGTATTTATTATGCTTGGGAAACCTGTGTGACTTGACTTTGCTCTCACGTGTGATCTATGACTTGGTTCAAGTGCTTGCTTGAGTTCCAAGTTGGGCAACAAAATGTTCTGATTACCCCAAATTTTAGAAAGGAAAATCTTCTCTCACGAGCAAGAGCTGCAGTCCAGTTTACTTCAAGACCGACTTCAGCCGTCGTTACCGTAGAAGCATTAACCAGTAATAATGGAACTGGCCATCACAGGCAGACACGCGTCCGGCGCTTAAATGGAGAAGACCTAGTCTGGGAGGTGCTGGCAGGTGAAAGACGTTCTGGAGAGTGAATTTACACACGGAAGTGTTGCAGCTTGGCTGCAAATCAGTAGTGTTGTTTGAATTTATTATTATTCCACATTCCTATAGAGGGGAAACTGAGCACTCTTATGGAAGGATGGAGGAAGCAAAGGGTAACTGGCAACAAAGACCAACCTTGTAAAATGCCGGGATCCACTTACGGCTGCCCCGTGCCTGGCCCCCACTCAGCAAAGCCGCCCTTGGTTGGGGGTTACCTGGTGCTGCTTCCAAATCTCCCTTTGGAGTCTGAATCCTTGACTCTGTGCTATTTATCAAAATAGCACATCCAGCTACTTGGGGTCCTCTTCCAATATTCACCCCCCAAATTACCAAGATCTCCATCTTATGTTTCCAGCAACGTTTCAGAGCTCCCCGCAGACGGCACCCTGGCCAGGTGCCTGGTAGGTCAACTCTTTGACCACTATTCCTTCACTTTTCTACCTTGGAAAAACTGCAGAACTTGGTTGAACCTACGTTTCTTCACCAGTGTGCACCCTCATCACCCTGAGGATGATTCTCCAGTCTCTCGGAGAACTGCAGTGACACAGATGAGGTCGTGTGTGGAGCTATGACAGCTCCAGAAAACCTCTTCAGCCTTTTGTTTTCTAGGAGTCAGAGGAGTTCTTACTCAAAAATAAAATTCAAATTATTCATCCTTCATGCAGAAAATGAGACATAGGAAATGTGAATGTTTTGCTATAGCAGAAATTTAAGTGATCCCAAATAAATTTGAAAATCACCCTTCTCTCAGAGATTCATAATGCATATCTGAGCTGAGTAGTCCTGCCATAAAACACCTGATTAATAGTTTTAACTATGTGCTTCCCAAATAGACTTGACCACAGACTTCTGTATTTAAAGAACACCTATTCTACCTGGTATCATTTGGGAGACTCTGGTTTATCCTTTGTCTTTTTTTAGGGTGAATGTGTGAATGTCCCACGTCCTGCCTATCTGTACTTTCTCATACTTCACTGCACATCAGAATTTTCTGGAAGGTTTCTTAGAAATAGATTGCTAGGCCCCAGCCTCAGAGTTTCTGATTTTGTAAATCTGGAACAAGATGAAAGGCTGCATCCATAACAAGTTGGCAGGTGGAGCTGATCCCACTGGTCTGGGGACCACTCATTGAGAAGCACCTGTTCTAGATCTAGACCAATGCTTCTCTCTCTAACGTGCAAGCAGACGGCCTGCAGATGGTGTTCAACGCCAGGCCTGGGCCCCACTTCTAGAGGTTCTGATTCAGTGGACGTAGTGGAGCCAACCAGGTTGTGTCTCTCTAACAGGCTCCCCAGTGATGCTGATGCTCCCAGTCCCCAGACCGCACTTGGAGGAGGGTTTCTCTGGCTTTGATGTCAGGAAACAAAATGGTGGGGAGTTGGGAGCCTAAAGGTAGGGGCCAACATTTCCTCTCCTCCTCTTCTGTCTAAAATCCGATGATCACACTTTGATTTCTAAAAATTAGATATGTGGGAAAAATATGATCTACTCTGAGAATTTTGCACGTTATTTTCATCGTGGGTTTTTCTCTGAATTTCTATGGCACTGGTGATGAGAAGGCCACCTGCAACATGGGCCGTGGATTGAGCCAGAGTGCTAAACGCCAGCAATGGACTTGAGCCCTCCACGTGAACTTGGAATTAAGTTAAATCTCAAAGGGTAGTCTTTCATTATTTCATATGAGGAGTGTTCAGTTTCTCTAACCTCTAGCAATGGACTTCAGAGGGTGTAGGGAGAGAATTACAGAACAAACAACCGAGCTGGGAGTGTGGGTTTAGGCCTTTGGCCTGTTGATCACTCATTATTTCTCCGACCCTAGAACAGGCCTTTAACCAGCTTCCATATGAGCTCCCTTGTCTACAAAATTCACTAATTCAGTGGTTTGCACCCTTCACTTTAGTAACTCTCTTTTAAAAATCCCCTCAGGGCTGGGTGCAGTGGCTCACACCTGTAATCCTAGCACTATGGGAGCTGAGCCTGAGCTAGAATGAGACCCCGTCTCTACTAAAAATGAACAACTGAGGCAAGAGGATGACGTGAGCCTAAGAGTTGGAGGTTGCTGTGAGCTATGACGCTACAGTACTCTAGGGAGGCGAAAAACTGAGACTCTATCTCTCAAAATAAATAAAAACATCCTCAGAACCCAACACATAAAACAGGTAGGAGGTATTGGGCATGTTAACTTCTTTTTTTTTTAGCAGAAGATACTTTTAACTTGCAAAACGCTGAAGGAATTGTGCGTTCCTCAAGTTCTCAGCACAGAGACTTATGCTATGCTTGGACAGAAGGCCTCTGACATTTTGTTCTGTCTAACACTGAACCACCTGTGGGGACTCTGGACCTGTGGTGTTTGATACAAATTCATTCAAATTCCCCACAATGACTTTGGTTTCTGCTAAAGAATAGTTTGGGTTTGGTTTGGTTTTCCATCTTAATCCATTTCTTCAGTGCCTTGCCCCTTAAAACTAACAGGCAGATTTTTTTTTTTTTTTTTTTTTGCTTTTTAAACTATTGAAAGCTGCTTCTCTCTGGGAGGGGGAGGTAAGAGGAAAGGTTGTCTGCAGCCACGTGGGGAGGTCTGGGAGTTGCTTTGTTTTCTTAGCTGTGCTGTGCAAATGAACTGAAGGTTTAGCACTTAGGTGCTGTTTGAAGATATAATACAACAGAGCCAGAGTGGGGAGTCAGGAACGCCAGCGCCCGCCTTGCCCCCGTCCCGGCTGCACAGCTGTTCTGAGAGCTGCAAAGCTACAATTTGTTGCCATGGCTTAGCCCTAAACAAACCCGTGCCTGTTCTGCTATGTGAGAGGGCAGCCCTGCTCACTCCTTCCATGTCCATCTGTGGGACGCACAGGTTTCAATCATTCCTCTGCCATCTCCCGTACTGAAGCCACAGTCTGTTACGTGATATAGGGCCTTGTCGCAGAGCAGCAGGCTGGCGGTGCTAGAATCGGCCTGTTCCTCCCACTCTCCCCAGCCACACTAGAGCTTCTGTCCTCCAGGACCTCGCTGTGGGACCACCTTGCAGGAGTTAATACTTTTCCCACTAAACCTGCTTGGACAGAGGCCAACATGAATGCCGAGCTCGACAGCGTAATGGATATTCCAGGATACCGTTTGGTTAGTGTTGAGGCCAGAGAGAGCAATATTCTCCTTTTCCCATCAGTGGTCATCCTTTTTTTAATTTCCCCTTTCTCTCCCTGTCTCTCTCTGTCCACACTCTGGGAGATGAATCTCTTTTTGGTTCATTTGAGCATGATGAGATCTGGTCCCATTTTCTGGTTCCCTCCATCTCAGGGGACTCATAAGCAATTTTAAGGAGCAGAAGGTATCCTAGGAAACAGTAAAATGGCATCACTTCTGATTTAATCAACCTGTTAGAGAGGCAGGCAATGCATATACCTTCCTGTATCAGTATGAAGTCCACCCAGCAAGTGCAAAAGCACATATCATTTTAATTAGAACAGCCTCCCGCGCAGCACACATGCACTTGCCACGACTTCCTAACAACAGTGGCATTCAGTTATTTTCCTGGCAGCGAAGAAAAAGTGTCCTGCAGTCTGCATTGTCAGTTTCGGAGGATGCAAATAAGCGTCACTCTGGAGAAATCGCTAAGCCCTGGATGCTTGAAAGAGTTTATTCTGTCCATCCTTCCATGAGAGATGTGGGGTTGAACAAAATAGCACATATTTTCAAACTCCAAATTGGTAGGAAAGATCATCCTTTGCATAAAGTCATGTTTTTTATCAGTTCTTTCTGTGAGCGAGACAGTAACTGTCATCCCAGAACACACTTCTGCAAGGGAGTTGTACATCTTACAAGGGTATATGTGAAACTTAGTAAACGTAGAATGTAAATGTCTCAACACAATAACTGTGAAATTGCCAGGAAGGCTATGTTAACCAGTGTGATATAAATGTGTCATCCGGTCTGTGAAACTAGTGTATGATGCCCCATGATCATACCAATGTACATAGCTATGATTTAATAAAAAAAAGAAAAAATACAAAGTGGCTCACACGTATAATCCTTCCACTGTGGCAGCCTGAAGTGGAGGATTTCTGGACCTCAGGAGTTCAAGACCATCCTCATAATGAGGGAGACTCCCCATGTATATTAAAAATAGAAAAATTAGAGTGGTGCCCATCCCCTGTCGTCCTCTCTACATGGGAGGCTTAGGCTGGAGGATCACTTGAACCCAGGAGTCTGAGGTTGCTGTGATCTGGAATGATGCCATGACACTCTAGCCCTCAGAGAGTGAGACTCTGCCTTAAAACAAAAAAAGATGCATTACTGTCATCATCACAAAGATTTTTCTCATGCTACTCTTTTGTAGCCATACCTAACCCTGCCAGCTGTAACTTCCAGAAATTGCTAATCGGTTCCTCATCTCTATAATTCTGTCTTTATGATAATGTTATATAAATAGAATTTATACATTATGCAACCTTCGAGATCAGTTCCTTTCTTTCATCACAATTCCCATGTAACCCATTTGAGTTGTCACGTATATCAGTAGTTTGTTCCTTTTCATTGTTGGATAGTATTCCATGATATATTTTCATTTTCTTAAATTCATTTTTATACTTCAAATTAATATAAGGGTAAAGATTTTTAGGTTGCACTGTTGTCATTTTCAAGGTAAAGTTCAAGTTGTGGAAGAGGCCTTCACCAGGAGGAATACTGAACACCCTGCATTGTGCACATTAGGTGAGATCCTGCCAATTGCCCTCCCTCCTGTCAACACTTGCTCTCCTACCACCTCCTCCCTCCTCCATCCTCCCCTTGCTAGACTGTATTTGTGTTTCATTGCTCCTGTGGGCATGTAAATGTCTATATATTGTTTTCCTATTAGTATTGAGTATATGGGATTTCTTTTCTTTCCATTTTTGAGATACCTAAATCAGAGGAATATTTTTCAACTCCAACTAGGGGGACTTAAAATATGTAATGTCTCCATCTTTCTTTATGGCTGAATAGTACTCATGGTATGCATATACCACAGTTTGTTAATCCTTGATGAACTGATGGACATTTGGGTTGCTTCTACAACTTGGCAATTATCAAGTGATCTGCAATATATTCTAGTGCAAATGTCTTTTTGGTGAAATGATTTTTATTTTTCTGGGTAGAAACCTAGTAATAAAATTGCAAGATCAAATGAAAGGTCAACTTTTAGTTCTATAAGAATTCTCTGTAGTTCTTTGTATAAAGGTTCCATTAGTTTGTAATCCCACCAGCAGTGTAGAAGTGTTCTCTTCTTTCCACATCTAACCCAGCACCTTCAGATTTGGGATTTTGTGATGTGGGCTAATCTCACAGGACTTAGGAGATATCTGAGTGGTTTTGATTTGCATTTCTTTGATGATTTAGGACAATGAGCATTTTTTCATATGTTTGTTGACCATTCATCTGTCACCTTCAGAAAAGTTTCTGTTCAAGTCTCTTGCCCACTTATAAATAGGGTTATTTGCTCTGTTCCTATGGATTAATTTGAGCTGTCTGTGATTCTGGTTATCAGGTCTTTGTCATATTTGTAAATGGAAAAAGTTTCCCATTCCTAAGACTGTCTTTGTATTCTGGATGTGGTACCTTTAGCTTGCAGACACTTTATAGCTTGATCAGAATGCATTTATTGATTATTGGTGTTGCTGCAATTGCCTGGGGCATCTTCCTCAGAAAATGTTTTTGTAGACCAGTATTTTTAAACATTTGCTTCACACTTTCATCTAGAATTTTTATAGTTTTTTGTCTTAAATATTTTATCCAGTGAGAATCAATTTTTGTCAATGTTGATAGGTGTGCTTTTTGTTTCAGATTTGTACATGTGACTGACCAGTTCTCCCAGCACCATTTATTAAATAGGAATTTTTTTTCCCCAGTGAATGTTTTTGTTTAGTTTACGGAATATCAAATAACAGTATGTGGCTGAGTTCATCTTTACATTCTCTATCCTATTCTATACATCGAAGTCTCTCTTTTTGTGCCAGTACCATGCTGTTAGTATCACTATTGACTTATAGTATAATGTGAAGTCTGATAATGTATTGCCTCCAGATTTGTTTTTATTTCTATGAATTGGATTGACTATTTGGTTTTTTTTTTTAATATTTTTTTGGGGGTGGCCGGGGCTGGGTTGGAACCCACCACCTCCAGCATATGGGGCCGGTGCCTTACTGCTTTGAGCCACAAGTGCTGCCCGACTATTCGGGTTTTTTTCTGGTTCCACACGAAACGAATTGTTGTTTTTAAAAGTTCTTCAAAGTATGATATTGGTCTTTGATGAGGCTTGCATTAATTCTGTAGGTTGTTTTTGGCAGTATAGAAATTTTAACAATGTTGACTCTTCCCAGCCATGAGCATGGTAAGTCCTTCCATTTGTTAACATCTTCTGCTATTTCTTGCCTCAGGGTTTCATACCTCTCATCAGGAAATGTTTTACTTCCTTCTTTAGATGTGGTCCCAGGTATTTCAACTTCTTTGGAGCTACTGCAAAAGGTATAGATTCTTTGACTTTTTTCTTGGCTTGACAGTTATTGGGCATACATGAAGGCTGCTGGTTTGTGAGCAATGATTTTGTATTCCAAGAAGTTGTTATTTCCCTTGATTACCTCTAAGACCTTTGTAGTTGATTCCCTGAGGTTTTCCAGGTATAATATCATGTCATCTGTACAGAGAGTTTGAATTCCTTTTTGCCCCTTTGATCTTCTGTTGCCTGATTTTGATGTTTAGGACTTCCAGCACTATGTTGAATAACAGTGACAAGAGTGGGCATCCTTGTCTTATTCCAGACCTGAGTGGAAATCTGTTCAGTTTGATTAAATTCAATATGATATTTGCTGTGAGTTTGTTGGAGATGGCCTCTATTAGCTTATGAAATGTCCCACCTAAGACTATTTTCTTAGCCATTCCTTTCATTTTTTATTTTTTAAACAGAGTTTCATTTCTTTGTCCTAGGTAGAGTATCGTGACATCATAACTCACAGCAACCTCAAATTCCTGGGCTAAAGCGGTTCACTTACCTCAACATCCCTAGTAGGTGCGACTATGGGTGTCCATCACAATGCCCAGCTATTTTTCAGAGCCAGTGTCTGGCTCTTGCTCAGGCTGGTCTTACACTTGTGAGCTCAAGCATTCCACCCACCTCTGCCTCCAAGAGTGCTAGGATTACAGATGTGAGCCACCACACATGGCCCTTTCTTAAGCATTCTAATCAAGAAAGGATAGTGGATATTGTCAAAAGTCTTTGCTGCATCTAGAGAATCATGCAGTCATTGTCTTTGCAGTCATTTATATGGTGAATTATATTTATGGATTTACATATGTTATATTCATGGATTTACATATGTTGACCCAATCATGCATCTCTGGGATAAATCCTACTTTATTTTGATGTACAGCTTTTTTAATGTGTCACAGTATTCTGCTTGCTCAGATATTATTGCATATTTTTGCATTGGTATTCATTAATGATACTAATCTATAGATTCCTTTTCTTTGCTGGGTCCTTTTCTGGTTTTTTGGATCAGGGTGATATTTGTTTAGTGGGATGAATTAGGGAGGACTCCTTCCTATTCTGTTTTGGAATAGATCATGCAATATAGTTAGTAGTTATTATTTGAAAGTTTGGTAGAATTCTGGTGTGAAACCATCTGCTCCAGTGATTTTCCTTTTTGGAAGATTTTATAGAGTTGACTGTGCACAGAGTCTCACACCTGTTATCAGAGCACTCTGGGAGGACATAGCACGTGGATCACCTGAGCAAAGGAGTCCCAGACAATCCTGAGCAACAGCCAGACACCCCTACCCCCACTAAAATAGAAAAATGAGCTGGGCATTGTGGTGGGTGCCTGTCATTCTAGATACACAGGAGGCTGAGGCAAGAGGTTCACTTGACTCATGGGTCTGAGGTTGCTGTGAACTATGACACCATAGCTCTTTACCAAGGGTGACAGAGTAAGACTCTTCCTAAAAAAAATAAAATAGAATAAAAAAGTTTTCATCTGGTATGCACTGGTAGAGGTTTGTAGAAATCATGTGTACATCAGGATTCACCCAATATCACAGCTATGTTCTGACTCCTCAACAGTGAGCCATGACTGGTGGGGCCATTTCAGTAACCTGAGACCTTTAAAGGCCATTGTGCTAGCCTGATATTTTCATAAACCAAAGAGCTGTGAAAATGTGAGGTGATCCTGTTTGTCAATTGTACTGCAGAGGAAAGATTTTCTATCATCCTCCATAATCTCTGAAGGCAATTGTGAATCTTCCCTTGCGAAGTGCACTTGGCCATGCGGCCTTTGAAGTAAGCAGTTTGACTCACACCTAACTGAAATCGCTGTTGGGGAAGATTCAGCATGAACTCATTTCATGTGCCTTCAAAGAAAGAAAATTACATGATTGTCTATTGTATATTAGACTTTACCGCACATTACAGGGCAAGCTACAGTAGCATTCTAAGATGAATAACTTATTATTTATGATGTAGCATTCTTTTGTGATTTTAAAAATGTTTTCTTACTTTAGGGAATTTAGAAAGTGACACATTATTTGATGAGTGAGGCATAAGGCACTACTTTCAAATCTTTGTACTGGCTAACAATCTCATGATCACATAGTTGGCATACATACTCTGCTAGTGACTTGGGCTAACTGGTTTAGGGTTTAAAAGACCTTAGTTTCTTGTACCATGGTCAGATCCTTGTGATCATGTTTTATTAATGAGAAGCATTGATGCAAGGAGACAGAAGGAGACCAGGTCAGAGTGGCTCAAAAGCATCATAAGCCCATTATTACCTCATCAAGTTGGCACTCTGATTTTAAACAATCATTTACTTCTTTAGATTTCAAATAAACAAAGTGAATGGTTCCTAAGATTTTTTGGTTAAGTATCTTCTTTTATTTTCTTGGCAAATAAATAAAATGCTATTTAATTCAATGAAAAACAAAAACATAAAGAGAAAACTTATAATTAATTAATAATGGTTTGATAAAGTCTATAACGGATCATTAAAAAAATAAATTACAGTAGTAAGAGGATTTTGAAATTTAGAAATAATGACATTAAGGAAAGATCCTGAAAGAAAATTCAAACACATAGAGTGAAAACTATCAGTATATTTTTGAAAATTCAATCCCATAGCAGGAAAATAAGAATTTTAAATAACATACTTATGTAACATAATTTGTTCATTCACTTATATTGGTACATGATAATATTTATACTTAGGATCACAGCAAGTAGATCTCAGACTTATATCCTTCTAAGGATATGAGTTTATTGTGGGTTTTTTGGTATAAAATTGGCTTTATTTGTCACTTATTCACCTTATCTCAGTTATGCCATTTTGGCGTCCACAGTGACAGTCCCCTGGAAGGTGTGTTCAGCCCCTGTCACCCACCCACTGTGATCACTAACCACAGAGCCTGAGTACAGACCTCGCAGGGCCCAGCGGGATGGATACAAGCTGCAGGCAGGACTGCTGGGACTCTGTCTGAGGTCTGGCACTCTCTACCCACAGCCCACCAGCTTGGGTGCAGCTGCCTGCCTGTCAGAGGCCATAGCATTTCCAGGGCTGGGCTGGGGCAGGCCCTGCCATTCTGCAGCAGAAGCAGAGGTGACAGGGCAGTGGGAAAACCACATGGGTGTGAGGGTGTCAAGTATCAGAGCCTTCCCTCGCTTAAGACTGGGTCTAGACAAGGCCATGTGTGGTAGGTGGTAAGCCCTGGACTGTGGGTGGAGGGGCCTAGGATCCTTTCTTGTTCTGCTGCTGACTTGCTGGGTGGCTTTAGGCAAGTTGTTTCTTGTCCTTTGATTGGTCTGTTTCCTGGCTGGCATTGCCAGCAAAGTCTTCCAGGAAGTCCCACCATTACTCAGACGGGTACAAAGTCTGCCACCTCTACTAATCATGGCAGTGGCTCTATGCTTCAGAGGGTGCTGTGTGCCCACAGTTGGTATAGTGTCTTTCCCTACACAGCTGTGTCTGGGGCTCCCTTCTTAGAACTGGGGAACCCTACAAGGATACCCTTGGTCACACCATATTTAAAGGTCAACTCAAAACTTTTAGATACTGAAGAATCTCAGTGCCCAACTTCCTGCCACTCCTGCCAAGCAGCACCTGTTCTGAGAGGTTCTCTCGACAATGGAGGAAATGGGGTAACTTTTGCATGCTTTGGCCTAGTTTGGATACTGTATATTGACTCTCTCAAGGAGTTTTAAAACTGTGTTTTGGCTTCAACAGCCATAAGAGAAAAAAAATTATATTTTTCACTTTTATTGGTCTATGTATTTAATGTCCTCTATCTGGGCTTTAAACAAGGTTGCCAACATACTTTTTTAGGTTATCTCCATATACAGTAAAAATGAAATTGTAAGACAATCTTTTCATTTTTAACCTTCTTTTTCCAATCTCATCACCAATTAGCAATGTGTTGTGGTTGGACATACAAAAGAACTACATGGATACGTCCTTCTCCATTTTTAGAATGTAAGCTCCCTAATGAACTCATCTTCCTAATACATATAGCAAAAAAGCAGAAGATATATTAAATCTTTTATTCATTGAAATAAGACGAATCAATGAAAGGAAATAAAGATTAGGCAATCATCTAAAGTGTATATGGATAGCAAACAAGCATTAAAAATGAATACTTTATTTAACAATTATTGAGCACCAATACAGTGCCAGGTTCCATGTAGGATGTAATGGTAAATTAAATGTATTCTCTGATCCTTTTGCAGTTCATGAGCGAGATGATTGGATTTTCATGCATTGCATGAGATGTGCCTCCTACAAATCTTGTTAGGAAGGTTGACCAGTTCTCCATTTGTACTCCTGTTCTTGTTTGTTCTGGTGATGTTTCTAGTTTCTGTTCTAAGATTTGAAGTTCACAGTTAGAACTGCATTCCCTAAAATGTCCTCAACTAAAGCTGTAGTAAGCATCTCTTTTTCCAATTTTCTCTAAATATGTTGATCTGGAGTTGGCAATCTTTGTCTAAATTTCTCATTTACTCTTGGATTAGCTGAGATGTGCCTGGTACTCACCAGGGAGGTGACTCCACTC
>CAUYPK010096572.1:0-15096 GCA_963574355.1 Loris lydekkerianus
TTGCAACACCTGCTTTTTTCTGATTATCATTTGCCTGAAACATGGATGACCATCCTTTCACCCTGAGTCTATATTTATCTTTTAAGGTA
This sequence comes from Loris lydekkerianus, assembly GCA_963574355.1. Classification (NCBI taxonomy): domain Eukaryota; kingdom Metazoa; phylum Chordata; class Mammalia; order Primates; family Lorisidae; genus Loris; species Loris lydekkerianus. The sequence continues at coordinate 90 of CAUYPK010096572.1, forward strand.
AGATGTGACTCTTGTATGCAGCAAATATCTGGCCTGAGTTTTTGTATCCAGTAACCTAACCTGTGCCTCTGTAGAGGACAGTTTAAGCCTTTCAGATTAATGGAGAATATTAATAAGTCTGGTAAAATTTTGGGTATTGAGTTTTTTGAAAGTCCAGTGGACATTTTTAATCTTTTTGCCACTGTGGTAGTTGGAGTTTGATCAAAAGTTTCTGAGTAATTTTATTTTTGTGGTAGAGGATTGGGGTGGTCATTATGGAGGAAGGGTTTGAGAATATCCTGGAGAACTGCTTTGGTTATGTCTTATGTTACATTGTATGTGTAGGGCAGACCATGGGGCCAAAGACACATGTATATCTTAGAATATGCTGGAAAATCTCTTATGATCCCTGGAAACACATATTCTTAATAATTGTCACTGGCATGTCTGTGTGTTTCTTGTGATAATGGGCTGGAGTGGGAAAAAACTGGGATAAACAAGAGGTGGTAATTAGGAGAGGGTTGTCCAGCCCAGTTCTAAGAATATTAGAAAGATATCACAAATGCGTGAGGCTTAATCATCCAATCTGGGGAATCAGTGCTGATGACTGACAGAGCCTGATGTGTCCTCTTGCTGTGGCCAGTGTACTTATAAGGGTGGAAAGTAATGATGTAATAGTTAAAAAAAAATCTTTAAAGAAGGAGCCTGTTGCTCTGGCATTTAGCTTATGAGCAGAGACTCTACACTGAACAGGAGATTCAGGTCAGGTGGTTAGGAGATTAATTTCCCTTAAGGGTTCCAAGTAGAGACTCTGAGAGGGCTGTGACCACCACAAGGCAGACAGGAAGCCTTGGCTAGCATGGGAGATACATTCAGAATGGAGAGAGAGAGAGAAGGTGGATCTTACAAGTAACTCAAAGAGAGATCCAGGCCCTGCCGGGCACGACTCCCTTGAGTAAGATCCATTTGACGTTGGAATTAAAATATTAACCAGCACGAACCCCACAAGAACGCAAGCGGGCAGGTTTCACCCACAGCTGCTGCAGCCAGGTGGTCTGTTTGATAGTGTGATACAGAAATCACCATGAAGAACTTTGGAGCGTGCAGGAAGTGCTTTCCAGATACCACTCATGTTAGAAATTATTTCCTTTTCATCCAAAAGCTAAGATAATTTATAACACCTCCTCAACATAGCAATGCAGAAGAGAAGGCATTTTATAGCAATTATTTTGCAGAGACATTTTCATGTGGGAGCAAAATAAACTTGGAGAGTTTTGGGTTTGTGTGATTTATAAAGTAACAAATAGCTACCAGAATACCTAGCGCAAGAGAAATGCATCAAAAACCAATAAAAAAAAAACCCTTGTCCTCTGAAGGATGACCTCCAAACATTGGTGACTGTGCTGAAAAATATTAGGAATTTACATATATAATAAACACATAAAAAACATATTCATATATATGTATTTTAACATAATATGTATACATAATAAATAATTTATATGAACAGTTTTAAGAGAGTAACAATGAAATGAATGGCTTAAGAAATTCACTGGCTTAAGAAATATACAATATCTGATGCCCCATGTGTTTTATCCTGTTCTGATCTCTTTTTCTGTCCCCTAGGGCTAATCTCTATCTTGAATTTTGCTTTTCTTTACAGTTTGTACCACATTTATATCCCAAATAGTTTAATTTTGAAGTTCATACAAATGGAATGTAATACTGTGTATGTATCAACTCCTGGAACTTTGCTCTCCTCATATTTGTACTTTGAGAATTCTTCTTTTTTTATAGTGATATGGTATTTGATTATAAGACTATCTCACAATTTATTTATCCAGACTCTTGTTGATGCACGTTTATGGTCTTTTTGTGTATAGTACTTCCAAACATGCTGATATAAATGGTCAAGTCTGTATATCTTGAAGCACAGGTGCAAATGACCCCCAAGATCAGAATGGTCGTGTATGGGGGGAATGCAGATCTTCACTTTGACTAGCTAACGACAAATTATTTCCCAGAGTAGCACCAGTTTATACTTCTGCCACAGTAACTAGGATTTCTACACCATCTCCAACACTGTTTAGTATCAAACTTACATACTTTTTCAAATCAAGAGGGAGCAAAATAGTAGTGTTTTTAAATTGTACTCTATCTTTTGATGAGGTTAAACATATTTTTATACATCAATTAGTCATAAGTATTTCTTTTTCTATAAAACATATGTCTGTTCTTACCTTAGGCCCAAGATTGCTTATTAATTTTAGAGATTATTTGAATATCCTGTATATCAATGGTTGTCAATTATGTGTGGTAAATGTCTTCTACTAGCTGTGAGTTGATTTTTAATTTCTTTATAAAATTGTGTTAATATTTTCACCATTTATCATAGGTACACAGAGAGATGTTTTTTTCCGCATAGAAAAGGTAAATTCCCACTGCAGCCATAACAAAGTTATTTTATACCCTAAGGTCTGGCTTGCAGTGACAGCGTTAATTTCAGCTTCTTACAAGAGAATCTGAACAGCTGCAAACTTGTCCTCTTCAAGTGCGTCCTACATAAAGCAAACACTTGGTTGGTGCTGTTTGCTTGATCATAAAGAGGAGAATATTAAGGCAAGTCATGACCATTCTTAATTTGCTGTTAGGTAGTAATTATATCTCAGCTTTTGAATCTTTCTTGTTTCACGTCAAGCATCGTTGTGTGCTCCAAACAACAGAGAAAGTAAAATATAAAGATCTAATAGCTACAAGGTTGAAACAAATGAGGATGAGGGTATATGTATACCTATGTTCATATCTACCCTCTCCACTGCTGTTTCCCAGCTGTAATTCTTTGTGATAATATTAATCACCTTAGGTATGTCACTTACCATCTTCTCAATGTACGAATTGATTGTTTGATTTTGTTTCCCCCAGTCCACCCCAGACTATGAACCCCCCACAAGTGCAGGTTCATCTTTCATTTGTCTCAGCATCCTCTGCCCTCACATAGTGCTTGGCACTGAATGGGTCTCAAATATACTTGTTAGATAAATGAAATACAAGTTCTGTTTTGCTACTCTTGTTTTTTTTCTGTTCTCTGTGGTTGTTACTTCATTCTGTTTAGAAAAAAAATGATATTTCTCTATCTGTTTTATCTCAGGTGGTAGCCTCCAGTTTTTTAATTTAAAGAATGATTTCTCACCTTTATGATTGAAATAAATATATTTTTATCTTCTGACCCATTCCACTTGTTTTCAAAAGAATCAATGGTTGGGCCAGGCACAGTGGCTCATGCCTGTAATCCCATCACTCTGGGAGGTCGAGGTGGGTGGATTGCCTGAGCTCAGGAGTTCGAGACCACCCTGAGCAAGAAGCAAGACCATGTCTCTAAAAATAGCTGGGCATTGTGGTGGGTGCCTGTAGTCCCAGCGGTTACCAGGGAGGCTGAGACAAGAGAATTGCTGGAACCCAAGAGTTTGAGGTTGCTGTGAGCTATGACGCCATGGCTCCAAGGGCGACAAAGTAAGACTCTATCTCAAAAAAAAAAAAAAAAAAAAAAAAAAGAAAGAATGAAAGAAAAGAAAAATAATCGTGGTTTGAACAATGGTATTGATAACATCCTGATTGAATATGTGTACGCATGAAGATGATAGAGAGGAGGATATGATAAGCTGAATCTATCAACATGGGAACTTAGACACCCACATAAAACTCTTAAGGTGGGTCCGAAGAAACCCAATTGTGCAAATCCTGGAAAAAAATTTGTGCTTCCAAGGCAAGTGATACATTGTTTAGAGCACATGCTTCTGGGTTAGCTGATTCTGATTCTGTGGCCATTCTGCACCTTTCATTACCTCTGAGCTATTTTATAATTATGTAAATTGTAGATAACCTAAGCAGTACAAAATAATTTTTATCCATAGACTTGCAAATAAATTCTGCCCTGTGTAAGTTCAAGTGACACTGAGGATTAGCCAGTTTTATATCTATTTGCAAATTCACTTCACTATTCCTAATCTATAAATGTGTCTGTTCTTTGGATTCTTTTTTGAACAGGTAGTAATACCTGTTTGGTTCTTTCATTAAATAATGAGTTAAATAAAACATTTAATGCATGCCCATTTTATATTTCTGTGAATCATGATTTTACCTAATTTTGAAAATTATCCTTTAATAAACTAGAGGATAGAAACTACTTGGATTAATAATACCTTATATACCATACGTGAAAGGGATTTGAGGTATTGGTTGAGAGTAAATTTAATGTAGATCATCAATGTAATGTGGGTGTTGCTTTGGTTATTTGGATATTAAGTACTTAATTTAGAGTTACTATTGTAAACCACTGGTCAGCTTCTCTTATTTTTAATCCAATAACTGATTGTTTTGATAATTGTTGCTGTAAATCACGTTTTAAAATCTGGTATAGCAAGCACTATAATTATCTTTTTAAGAAGAACATTTCAATATTCTTGATAGCTTATTCTTCTAGATGAATTACATTGTGACTTTGTCAGAGTCTGTAACATATTCATCTTGGTTTTGTATAAAATCTATAAATATTTGCTTAGGAATTATTGTCATTACTAGTGGATTCAGTCTTTCCAACAAGAAGCAATATATATCTCTCCAATTATTCCTCTCATCTTTTATTTCTTCCATTAGGAGTTTTAAATTTTACTTGAATAATTAAATCATTTATGCCTTGAATTAAATAGTTATACATCTAATAATTTCAATTGTAATGGAATCTTTTTTGTCTCTAGCTATTTGCCATGGCTGTAAATGAATGCAATTGATCATTGTACTTACTTTTTTCTAAAACAATTATTATCAACCTTTTGGAAAAATTTATTGTATTTTTCCCAAACAAATACCACCAGCATTTCTAGTGCTGTGCTTAAAAAAACAAAGGTAGGTAACAATAGACTCTACATCCTTGTTTTGAGAATAGTCTCCATTTATCCTAGGGAAAACCAAGATGCAAACAATTTTAGATCCATCCTTTCCTTCCTAAAAGATACCTTGGATAAAGAATGTTTTACTTTTTTAGACAAGGTTATTTTGGGAAAGGTAGTTAGAAACACCAACACAGATTATGAATCTTTCTATTCTATATTTGGCCAAAGCTCATTTAGTATAATTTATGGGTTCAATCCATTGTTTTTGTGTGTGTAGTCCAGGGCTCAGAAGCATATCACTCAAAGATACTACTGAAAGAGATCACACACTCCCTTCATTATTTTGGGGGGGTATAAGTGGCTTGCAAAGGAGATGAGAAGTTTAAATTTAAGATTAGAAGACAAACTAGAGTAAAATTTTTCTTATATATCAATATGTTTTTCTAATCAATTCCAAATTTTTCTTTCTTCCCCTTTGGCAGTCACCATCTGCCTTTAATTATCCTTTAAAAATATTTTTAATTGATACATAGTGGTTCTCCATGTCTTGGGGGTACATATGATATTTTGATTGATTTATACAATGTGTAATGATCAAATCAGGTTCATTGGAATATCCATCACCTCCAACATTTTTGCTTGTGTTGAGAACATTATAATTCTTCTCTTCTAGCTATTTTGAAATATATCAGAAATTACTGTTATCTGTAATTTTCCTATCATACTGTTGAACGCTAAGGCTTGTTCCTACTGTTTAATGTATGTTTGTACTCATTAACCGACTACTCTTCCCTGCCCAGCCTCTGGTAACCTCCTTCCCCCTTCCCTCTTCCCTTCCCAGCCTCTGGTAACCACCATCCACTCTCTACCTCCACGAGATCCACTTTTCTAGATCCCATGTATGAGTGAGAACAAATGATATTTGTGTTTCTGTGCCTTAGATTATTTCACTTAACATAATGACCTCCAGTTCCATCCATGTTGTGCAAATAACAGGATTTCTTTCTTTTCTATGGCTGAATAATATTTTATTGTGTAAATATACCAGGATTTCTTAATCTATCAATGAATCCTGATGGACATTTAGGTAGACTGCATGTCTTGGCTATTGTGAATAGTGCTAAAATATACATGGGAATGCAGATATCTCTTTGATATGCTGATTTCATTTCCTTTGGCTGTATACCCAGCAGTGGGATTGCTGGATCATATGGTAGCTCTAGTTTTAGTTTTTGAGGAACTTTCATACGGCTTTCCAAAATGGCTATACTAATTTACATTCCCACCAACAGTGAATGAACACTCATTCCCCTCTCTTAGCACCTTCACTAGCATTTACTTTTATTATTATTTTTATTATTATTTTTTTTTTACTGAAGTTGGATGATTTCTCATTGTGGTTTTGGTTTATATTGCTCTGATGATTAGTGATATTGGACATTTTCTTTATATACTTGTTGGCCATTTATTTGTATGTCTTCTTTCTGGAAATATCTATTTAGTTCTTTTGCCCATTTTTAAATCAGGTTATTTGTTTGCTTTTTGCAACTGAATTGTTTGAGTTCCTTATAAATTCAAGTTATCAATCCTGTTGCTAAACAGTGTGCAAATATTTTTCCCTATTCTTTACTTTGTTGTTTCCCTTGCTGTGAAATTTTTGTCTTAATGGAATTCCGTTTGGCTACTTTTTCTTTTTTTGCCTGTGCTTTTGAATTATTGCCCTAATCTCTCAAGGTATTGCTAAATTTTAGATATTGATTCAGTTAGTCTAGAGGGGAGCCTGAGATTATGCTTTTCTCTTTTCTGAAGTGATGCCCATGTTGCAGGTGGCAAGATCCCCTACTCCTGATAGGGCAACAAGTCATACACATTAAATGGGGAGACCAGAATAAACTAGGTATCATTGCCTATCTAACTATATGGAAAATTGGAAAGATCAGTGTAGGTCATAGCACGGAAGAAGGTTTCATGACCATGAAAGATGGAACAGGATTCAACTTGGTATTCCTTCCCCTGTTGGTAAGGACACAAAAGCAAGTTCAGGCATACCATAGTCTCTCACTGGAGAAAAAGGGATTCATCTTTTTTAAGAGCCTGTGGTCAAGATGCTTGAAAGTGGTTCTGAAACAATGCATGAGGCTGCTTAATTAACCGAGAAACTGTTAAATTGCTGTTTAGAGCACAATATCATATATCCCAGACGTCCCGATGTCCTGATAACATATGCATCCTTGTGAACACTTCTGTGCCTGGGCTTTCATACATATGATTTTAATATTAATCAGGGTATCTTCTGTGCTCTTTTGTAGACAAGTCGCATGTGTTGTGTTATAATATTAAAGGCAGCATTTAGCCTTCATTAAGCACCAGTTAGGCTCCCAAGACAGTCAGAAGCAATTCTTTCCTAAATGCTGATCAGCTTGCTCTAGAATGAATGTGTTACTGGCATCTCATCCCCAGGGGTGCTCTGCAGCAACGCTATAAAATTAGGTAACTTTATCTTCATAGCCCACTGACTTAAATGTCCCTATCCCTTGGGGCTCCAGGGCTTGTATGATTCTCCCTGGGGATCCTTGTCACCCTCACTCTAATTCCCAGGCTCACACCCATCCTGCTGTCAAATATGCTCCATTTCATGTCCATTTCCCTCATAACTCCCACATAGGTGCCCCATCTGAAGCTCTCACTTTGGCCAGGAGGTTTGCCATTGTCCCCTGAGTGCACCTTCTGCTTTCTTCCCCGTGTTCCACATTCTCCTAGGGCTGTCCCTGTTCTTCTATTCTTCCCAGCCAGGTAGAGAGAGCCTACCCATGTTGAGCTCGTCTGGAATCCTGCCTCCTTTGTACAGCCTTCCAAAACCTCCCCAGTAGGAGCCCCTCAAGAATGTATTGTTGCTCCTCTCCATCGACAGTGAAGTGTTTGCTGCTCTGTTACTGTTTTTCTCTTGTTATCTTCTGTTGTCATTTAGAACTTACATGCAGCTCTGTGTAAGATGTGATAGCTTGGCTCTCCTACAGCAAAAGCTTCCTGAAGTTAGAGTTTGGATCTTAAGTGCTTTTATATGTTATACAGAAAATGTCACACATATAAATGCTTGTAAAAAGGTCTTTTGATTTGATTACCTAGTTCTAAAGATTTTCAGGATGACCATGATAAATACAGATAGCCAGTCAGATAAAATGTGAACTGGGGCTTCCAACAGCATAATACAGAGAAAGATAACTTTAGAAATCTGGATAAGATCAGTGAAGAGTTTCTAATTCCCCTCTAAACATACCCTAAAGCTGACCCCTCTAAGGGGCCTGACTCTTTGATTGGACCACCAAGCTGCCATGATAACTGTGCCCTCGGCTTCAGGTCCAGCTTTAAACTGCTGAATACCAAGGAATAGAGGGGAGATCACTTCTTAGGGCTCCCTGGTTGGCTTTGGTCCACGCCTAATCCCCTCCCAGTGAAGGTGTTTCTTCTTCCAGGAGATTTCAGGCTGAAGCAGAAAACATGCAGGGGACAGGGAAACTCCCTGAGCCGTGCTGGGGGGACTGTCCCTCTGGGAGCTGATGTCTGTGATGTACTCACTGTGTACACCTGCCCCCATCCTCAGAGCCCTCTGACCTGCTGTAGAACATGACATCTGGCCCTGTCTCCCAATTTTCTTTGGTCTGGAGGGCAACTCTGGCCAGTCCTACCTGTTTCTCTCTGTTCCTCCTAAGAAAATAAGTACCATCACTCTCTATGGATGAGAGTGTCAGGGCCAGCCCCTGGCCCAAGGAAGTAACTGAGGTTACACACATAAGAGCTCCTCACCAAGCAGAAATTAAGGGCCTTGCTTCTTTGGGCTAGCACTGGCTTCAGACCACTCTTCTTCTCTTCCTTCCACCCCTCAACTTTTCATCATACCTCAAAATTAGTTACATCACTAAGAAAGGGCTTTAAAGAGCTGCTTCTGACCACTGGTGTCTAGTGTACTTCAGCTCTGAGAAATCTTATTTGCCACCCAGGAGAGTGACCAGGGAGCAGCCAGCTCTCCGAGCTTTGTTCCTGCTGGCAGGCACAGACCAGCAGTGGCCATCGTGCCCCGATGATCTCAGAGCTGAGTTTGCGTCCTGGCTAGGCAGCTACGGGCTCAGCTACTCCTTTGTCTGCCTGCTCCTTTGTCTGCATCTCAGAGACTATTCCTGGAAATAGAAATGTTCACAAATGCACTTCCTTCTTCCAGATGGAGGGAGGGTGTAGGTGAGGGGAATTGAGGGAACAAAAAAAAGGCATAAGAGGTTGAGAAAAGAGACCAAGATGAGGTGAGTGTGGAGACAAGGATCGGCGGTCAGGTTGGGTCACCAGGACCCTGGGCTCCCAGTCAGTCAGGAGGGCAGGTCTACAGGTTATGGACGACAACATAAGAGAATCTGGAGGGAGGAAGGAGAAGAGGATTCTCTGCCTTTGGGGAGCTTACCCTGCTGTGGACGCAGGCCACGGTATTTAGTGGGATTGCATTTGTGTTTTCCCAAACAAACACCCGATCTAGCCCATGGTCCCTGTAGAAGTGCTACTGCAGGATGTCACAACTCCCACATCTCACTCTCCTTTACAATATTGGATCTTAAACGCAAATAACGGTGAGGTGGCTGTCAACCCTCAAGAAGCTTATTTACAACTTGCTTGGGATTGTCTGAGAGATGCTGAGAAATCCCTTCCCACTGTCTCCAACACCCTTAAAAAAATGAAACCTAACCCACTGCTAATCATAGAGTCTAAAATTGCATGTTAGAGACTTTTTTTGGGGGGGAGCATGATACCTTGTGTCTTGAAATCTTTAGTTAAAAAGCACTGCCTTTCATAGGCAGGACAAAAAAATTATTCAGAACTCTTTGAATATTTGGAAAATAATAAAAATACAATCCTACCTTAGCAGCTTCATAAACCAAGATAAATTTCAGACAAGGGTAATACTTAAATGTGGAAATAAAAACACAAATCCTTAAAGTACAAGAAGAAATATCAGTCAATGTTTGCTTGATGTTAAGCCAGAAAAATATCTCTAAACCAATGGAAAAAAATATGGAGGAAAAAAGTAGATTTGACCACATATTAGGTTTAGATTTCAATGTGTCAAGATAGATCATAAATACTATTAAAAGGTAAATGTCAAATTGAGGAAATTTGCATTAAATATGACAAAGGACTGATACCATAAATGGGTAAAGAGTTTTTCCAAATCAATATGAAAATCTCTCAGACCTTTTCTAAAAAATCAGTAAGAAAAATGATAGATAATTCACATATGAATAAATGTCTGGTGTTATTAGCAATCGAAATGTAAAATAATATTACAAGAAAATACTATTTTCATATAAGAAATTGGCATTAAAAAACCAGCCAAATGGAAGTCAGGTGATAGTGAGGCAAAATAGACACTCCCAAATTCTGGATGGGTGTGTAATATGCTACTTCCCAGAAACATATTTTAGAATTGAAAACCAAAAACTTAAAATGTCCCCATAAGTTGATCTGGCAATTATACATCTAGAAATCAGTTCCATGAAAATAATAAGCATTGCGGGCTGAAAAACGACATACAAAGATGCTCATTGTAACACCATTTATAAAAGCAAAACATTAGAAGTAGCCTAAACTTACAATGATGGGAATAGCTAAATAAATCATGGTCAATCTGGTGATGGACTAATACGAAGCAATGTAAAAATATAACACATGTGAAATGAGAAAATGCTTCTGATATAATTTTGTATTAAAAATAACAAGAGAAAAATCTGTAAAGTATAATTCAAAATATGAGTATTATTTTTGATTGCTGCCATGATAAATTACCACAAACATAATGGCTTAACACAATACAATTTACTATTTTACAGTTCAGACATGGGTTTCACCAAGCTGAAGTCAGAGTGTCAGCAAAGCTGTGTTTCTTTCCAGGGGCTCTGGGGGAGAATCTATTTCCTTGCTTATTAGGTTCTTGGCAGAATTCTGTTCCCTGTGGATGCAGGGTTGAGATCCTTGTCAACTGACAGCAGTTCATAACGGCCACCCACATTCTTTGGTTCATGGCCCCTTCCTTCATCTTCAAAGCCAGAAAAGTTGGGTCAAGTTCCTTGCACACTTTGAATCTCTCCTTCTTTTTCTATCATATCTCTCTGACTTAGTAGGGAACGATACTCCCCTTTTAAAGACACACATGATTATATTATCTGGATCCAGCACACAAACTTCTGTATCAGAATCCATGACTTTAATCAAATATTCAAAATTTTCCACGTAAGAGAATATGTTCATAAGTGCTGAGGATTGATATGTGAACATTTTTTTGAGAAATGATTATTTGGCTTATTATGCTATGCAAAAATATATTGCAAATATATATGCATGGACTTAGCAGAAGGACTGAAAGTACATAACCAAAATATTGTTATTATTTCAGAACTGTCGAATTAAGAGGACTCTTCATTTTTATTTTTAAAATTTTCCTCATTATGTTTTGAATTTTCTTAAAATGAAGAAACATTTTGCAGTGACTCAGGGTAGGTTAATAGTCTAACATATGGTGAACCATCAACCCATTAGTATGAATTAGTCCATGAATTTCCTTTTCAAAAAGGAGTTCTAAAAGAAGAAAACCCTAAGAGAACGATCATTTCCTCTTGAATCTGAATGGTTGTTTGTACTTCTCCATAAGTTCACACAATCATTATTCTTTTACATTTCCTGTAGCTATAGATTTTTTCCAGGAGGTACTGGTTTAGGGCTTGAGTGTTGTTCTGGAGGACAACTAATCAGTCAACAAATGTTTATAGGGGATTTTTTTTGAGTGTTGGAAGTGTGTGATGGGTGAGGTCAGAAGGTTATGGATCCTGTATTGCCCAGATAGAAGACAGACAATGGAGACAGCCAATTTTTGCTGAGGCTAATGCATTAAATAACCTAAAGGAATTTTAGGAAAATCAAGATTCTCTGCTCAGCTTTTAAAGGTCCTGTTTAGTAGAGAACATGTTGTCTATTTTTCGCTCCTTTGCCTCTAGGCCATATCTGGACCACTGAGCCACCTTGTTATTTGCTTCTCTAAATTCACTATTGCTAATATAATCCTCTCCAAATCACAAGAGGTGTCTTTCTTGCCCACTTGGGTCTCAAGAATGCCATTGCCTACTCTGCTCAGGCCCTCCTGCCATCTTCCATGCTAGGCATTACCATTATGTTACTAGCCTATCCACAATACCAATTCCCTGTTTTCCAACCCTGACCACTTCTGTGACCTGCATTCCCTCCTGTTTATTTATTTATTTATTTATTTATTTATTTATTTATTTATTTACTTGACAGAGTCTCAAGCTGTTGCCCTGGGTAGAGGGCCCTGGCATCATAATAACTTACAGCAACCTCCAACTTTTGGGTTCAAGCAACCTTCTTGCCTTGGTTTTTCTATTTTTAATACAGATGGGGTCTCACTCTTGTTCAGGCTGGTCTCAAACTTGTGAGCTCAAACAATCCACCTGCCTTGGCCTCCCAGAATGCTAGGATTACAGGCATGTGCCATCATGCCTAGCATTCCCTCCTATCTTGCTTGCATTTATCTTTTCTTTTTTCCTTTTTAAAATTAATTTTAATTTTAATTTTTTATTGTTTGGGAATTCATTGACGGTACAAAGAATTAGGTTGCATTTGTTAGATAAAGTCCCTCTTATAATTGTGTCCCACCCTCCAAAGGTGTGCCATACACTGTGACCTCCTACCCCCCACCTTCCTCCCTTCTCCCTGCTCCCCCATTCCCCTACCCCACCTTGTATTAGCTCATTTACTGCCTTCATATTAGAATTGAGTACATTGCATTCTTGCTTCTCCATACTTGTGATGCTTTACTACGAAGAATGTTTTTTATTTCCATCCAGGTTAATACAAAAAAAATGTAAAGTCTTCATCTTTTTTAATGGCTGAATAGTATTCCATGGTATACATATACCGCAGCTTGTTAATCCATTCCTGGGTTGGTGGGCATTTAGGCTGTTTCTAGATTTGGTGATTGTAAATTGAGGTGCAATAAATAGTCTAGTGAAAATGTTCTTATGATAAAAGGGTAGGCATCTTCTGGGTAAATGCCTAGTAACAGGATTGCAGGATCAAATGGGAGGTCTCATTTGAGATCTGCAAGGATTCTCCATACTTCTGTCTAAAAAAGTTGCATTATTTTGCAGTCCTACCAGCAGTGTAAAAGTGTTTTCTTCTCTCCCCATCCATGCCAGCATCTACAGCTTTGAGACTTTGTGATGTGGGCCATTCACACAGGGATTAGATGATATCTCAGGATCGTTTTAATTTGCATTTCTCTTATGATTAGGGACAATGAGCATTTTTCATGTTTGTTAGCCATTAGTCTGTCTTCTTTAGAGAAGGTTCTACTCATGTCTCTTGCCCAGTGATATGTGAGATTGATAGGTCTTTCTTCTTTTTTATTAATTTGAGTTCTCTACAGATCCTAGTTTTCAAGCTTTTGTTCAATTCATAATATGCAAATATTTTTTCTCATTTTAAAGATTGTTTATTTGTTTTGGTACAGAAGCTTTTCAGTTTAGTTAAATCCCATTTGTTTATTTTTATTGTTATTGCAATTGCCATGGAAGTCTTCTTCATAAAATCTTTCCCCAGGCGGATATCTTCAAGGGTTTTCACCACACTTTCTTTGAGGATTTTTATTATTTTGTGCTTTAGGTTTAAATCTTTTATCCATCTTGAATCAATTTTTGTAAGTGGTAAGAGGTGTGGGTCCAGTTCCAGTCTTTTACATGTAGTTATCTAGTTCTCCCAACACAATTTATTTGAATAGGGATTCTTTTCACCAGTGCATATTCTTGTTTAGTTTATCAAAGATTAGGTGGTTGTAAGATGTTACTTTCATTTTATGATTTTTCTCTTTGGTTCCAAATGTCAGTGTCTTTGTTTTTATGCCATTACCATGCTGTTTTGATTGCTGTGACCTTGTAGTATAGCTGAAAGTCTGGTAGGGTGATACGCCTGGCTTTGTTATTATTACTAAGAATTGCCTTGGCTATACAGGGCTTCTTCTGGTTCAATACAAAATGAAGAGTTATTTTTTCCAAAATCTTGAAAGTATGATGATGGTATTTTAATGGGGATTGCATTGAATCTGTAGTTGGCTTTGGAAGCATAGACATTTTGACAATGTTGATTCTTCCCAGCCATGAGCATGGTATGTTCTTCCATTTGTTAATGTCCTCTGCTATTTCTTTTTTTAGGGTTTCATAATTTTCTTTATAGGGGTCCTTCACCTCTTTTCTTGGGTATATTCATGGATATTTCATGTTTTTTGATGCTACTGTGAAGGGAATTATGGCCTGGATTAGTTTCTCATCTTGGCTGTTCTTGGCACATACAAAGATTTCTGATTTGTGGACATTGATTTTTATTCCTTGCGACGTTGCTATATTTTTTGATCACTTCTAGGAATCTTGTGGTCGATTCTTTGGGATTCTCTAAGCATAAGATCATATCGTGGGCAAAGAGGGAGAGTTTCACCTCCTCTGCCCCATTTGGATGTCTTTCCTTCTCTTGCCTGATTGTATTGGCTAGAACTTCCAGCACATGTTGAATAGTAGTGGTAATAGAGGTCAACCTTGTTGCATTCAGTTCTAACTGGAAAAGCTTTCAGTTTTACTCCATTCAATATAATATTAGCTGTGGGTTTTTCATAGATGGCTTTGATCAGATTAAGAAATGTTCCACGTATGCTTATATTCTTAAGTGTTCCATTTAGAAAAGGATGCTGAATTTTATTGAATGCTTTTTCTGCACCTGTTGAGAGGATCATATGGTCTTTGTTTTTGCTTCTGTTGATATGGTGAATTACATTTATGGACTTGTGTATTTTAAACCAGCCTTGCATCCCTAGAATTTGATTGTGATGAATTATTTTTTTAATTTGGAATTTTTGCATCTATACTTATTAGTAACTGTATATACTCTAGTATAAGCCAACCTGAGTATAAGCCGACCCCCTTAATTTTACCCTAAAAACTGGGAAAACTTAGTGACTCGAGTATAAGCCAAGGTGGAAAATGCAGCAGCCACTGGTAAATTTCAAAAATAAAAATATATACCCAAAACAATTACAATAA